>JAJOOO010007494.1:0-12471 GCA_029582685.1 Solanum piurae
TGATGGTGGTAAGATAATAGCTATTAGAAGAAAAGACTGCCGTGCAGTTCTGTGACATGCTTAGAGAAATACTTCTCCACACTGCATGACAGTTGAGAAACAGGATATCGCGTGGAGGCGGCTATTGGAGTTCAGGATGAGGTGCATTTCTGAGCCCCAGAAGACCTTCGTAGCCTCGGGGCTGGTACATTAGAATGTGGTATGTAAATTAATAATCGATTTCATGTATAGAAGCTGACCTGTCGTTGCTGAATTACATCTGTGCCGTGTACACAAGAGGGGTGAAATGTAGATTTATATTATTGGATGTAGGGATTCACCAATACCTTAGTTGGGGGTTCCATTCTTTTCCTTGTAGCCCATTTAAACACTTGGCTGATTATTCTTCATAGTTCATGTTATTTGTAACATGACAAACATTTGAGCAGTTCATGGAAATTTATTTGATCAGATAGGAGTTTATCTGCTTTTGTTGATATACATGCTGACAGAGTTTTGATCATTTTTGAGGTTAAGTTTGCTATGTAGTACTTCTACATCCATTTAGCTATTCAAGTTCATATAGAGATGTATAAATTTTTTTGCAAAAGTAAAACTATCGTAGTTATATTTATCATCATATTATACTAAAAGTGAGAAGTATTTTAGGCAAAAGTTAGATTATAGTTTTATCCTTACATTAAATTTGTGAGAAATATTAGAGAAAAATATTATTGAATTGTTGTATCTACATAATTACAGAGAGACCTTATTTATAGGTACTAAAGTATAATCTTTTATCAAGTAGGATATTGTTTACATTGAGATAATGTCAATCAATCTCAATTTGGTGGTCTTCTCATGAAATATTGAATTTGATGCATAATGTCGATAGAATACGAAGTGTAAAATTACAATGGTGAACTTCCCAAACCAAGCTTAAGAAGATTGTTTCAAACCATACCGTGACTTCCATAATTGACATATAAGGTTAACAACAACCCCCCGAGCAACAAAATTAGGTGGTTTCTCCATATAGACTTCTTCACAGTGCACGGTAGCTGAAAGGTGCTCAAATGTCATGACCCAAAAATGGATGTGATGACACTTGCCTATTCCCACCAGGACAAGTCAGCCTCAATCCCAACGTAATGAAAGAAATGCGGAAAGATAAAGCAAGAGCAAGATAAAAGTGGAAAACTTATTCATTTTATTAACACCCCAAAACTTGATTGTCACGTGTACAAATCACTAATGCAAAAACAGAATTCGAAAGATAAATACAAGTCTTTTTATTTCTCAAGCAGAACAAAACAGAACAACTAATCAACTAAGTGGTACTCCATCTACTTTAAAAGAATTGGCATTTTTTATATGAAATATTTTCATTAATCAGTACATTATTATTTTATTTTCTTGAAATGTTTAACTATGCAACTTGCAGTATTTTCTTGACACTCTTAATTTAATTTGTACATGTCAATATATGGAATATGTATGTATGAAGTTATTAGTAGTTGTTAGGAAGTAGCCCACTTGACTATATATAGAGATAAATTCCATTTTCTTTGCTTGATAGAGTCAAGAAGTAGTGGGATTCCTCAAATTAGCCAACTGACTTCATTAAAAGAATACTAACATATTTAGCTCATGAGTTTTAGTATAAATATCAAGGTTGGTGAAGAATAGATTGGAAACAGTTTAATAGAAGAGAAGAAAAGAGAATTTCAATATACTACAATGAATCAGTTTGTACAGAGTATTCATACAAGCATAATTATAGTGTGATTCTCAAATATGTTATTAACTAACTACACTAGTTAATCCTAACTTAACCATAGTTAATTCGTAACAACTTTCTAACTAACTTTGTGACATCACTGTTTATCTTGTAACTAACTTGGAATAACAATTACTATATTCAACACCCCTCCTCAAGCTAAGGGTTGAAATATATCTTTCAAGCCTAGCTTGGACATCAAGTGTACATGTGAAGCTTTCCATAAACCTTTTGTCAGCAAGTCTGCTGGTTGATCTTTGGTAGACACATGATGAGTTTTGACCATACCTTGGAATAACTTCTCTCTAACAAAATAACAATCAATATCAAAGTGTTTGGTTCTTTCATGAAAAATAGGATTGGCTGCAATCTGTATTGCAGCCTTGCTGTCACAGAATAAATCCACTGGTTGCTTGATATTAACTCCCAACTCCTTGTAGATGCCAATAAGCCAAGTTATCTCTGCCACTGCAGAAGCCATACTTCTAAACTCAGCTTCAGCTGAACTTCTAGCAACTGTATCCTGTTTTTTAGATTTCCAGGTAATAAGTGCCTCTCCAAACTTCACCAAATAACCTGTGACTGACTTTCTTGTTTGCACACAAGTTCCCCAGTCAGAGTCACAGTAAGTAGGTAGAGTTCTTGTGCTTTGAGCAGGCATAAATAGTCCTAAGCCAGGAGCTGACTTGATATACCTGACTACTCTCAAATCAGCCTCCATATAAGATTGTTTAGGAGCATGCATGTACTGACTAAGTGTTTGCGCTGCAAAAGAAATGTCAACTCTAGTCATAGTTAGATATAGTAGTCTCCCCACTAACCTTTGATACCTCCCAATGTCTTCTAAAGGTTTGTCTTTTACTGTAGTTTCTGATCCCTGCACATGTGAGTCAAACTCTATGGATGTTAGTTTCACATTAGGATCCAATGGTGTGAAGAGTAGCTTGGATCCACTTAACCCCATTTCAGAAATTAATTCCAAGGCATACTTGCGCTGACTCATTACATACCCCTCCTCAGACCTGGCAAATTCAATCCCAAGAAAGAACTTTAATTCTCCCAAATACTTCATCTTGAATTTGAGTTTCAAATCATTCTTGGTCTGAACTATCAGATTCTTGCAGCTACCAGTCACCAAAAGATCATCAACATGTACTAGAACTACTATCAATTCCTTATCTATATGCCTGGTGAAAAGAGAGTAGTCATAGTGACTTTGAACAAAGCCTAATTGATCCAAAGCTGCTGTCAACTTAAGGTTCCACTGTCTAGGTGCCTGCTTCAATCCATATAGTGATTTATGGAGCTTGCAGACTTTACTAGACCCCTCCTGTCTGCCAAAACCAGGAGGAATAACCATGTACACCTCTTCAAGAAAATCCCCATGCAGAAAATCATTATGAACATCCATTTGAAAGATTAGCCAATGCTTAGCAGCAACAATAGCCATAACTGATCTGACAGTAACCAATTTTGCCACAGGAGAAAAGGTTTCTGAGTAATCTAACCCTTCATTTTGACTGAACCCCTTGGCTACCAGCCTAGCTTTATATCTTTCAACAACCCCAGAATCTAGGTATTTGACCTTAAACACCTATTTACAGCCAATAGGTTGTTTACCAGGAGTAATATCAACAATCCTCCAAGTCTGATTGTCCTCTAGTGCAGAAATTTCAGACTTCATGGCCTCCACCCACAGAGGATTAGCAGCAGCCTCAGCAAAAGAAACAGGCTCAACAATACTTGAATAAGCAGCCAATGCTTGACCATAAGATTTGGAAAGTTTGTCATAGCTGACATAATTAGAAACATGATACAAACAGCCAGACTTAGGCTGAGAGGTGAGGAAATCTTGCATCCAGATGGGTGGTCTGCTGGTACTGGATGATCTTCTAAGAGTAGAAGACTGAGTAGTATTATCACACGAAGTAGATTCCACAACTGGTATTTGATCCAAATCAGAATCAGAACTACTAGGAGGAGAGACAGCAGGGACAACTAGAGGCGGAAAATTGTCAAACATTGCTGAGGGCTGAAGGACTGGAAAATTGAGGACACATTAAGGTCCATACATTGAAATGGAAAAATCTCTTCTTTAAACACAACATCTCTGCTAACCAGGAACTCCTTGGTATGCAAGGAAAATAACTTGTACCCCTTCTGGAGAGTAGCATAGCCAAGAAAGACAGATGGAATAGCTCTGGAGGCAAATTTATCAACCTTTTCCACTTCAGTTGCAAAAGCCAAACAACCAAATACCCTCAAATAATCTAGTGATGGACTGGTCTGAAACAGGACACCAAATGGAGTTTTGCCCTCAAGTATAGTAGATGGAAGTCTGTTAATGAGATACGACTAGTGAGCACACATTCACCCCAGAACTTAAGTGGAAGGCTGGATTGAAACCTTAATGCCCTGGCTGTATCCAATATATGCCTGTGTTTTCTTTCAACTACTCCATTTTGCTGGGGAGTATATACACAAGAACTCTGATGAAGAACCCCTAGGGACTGAAGTAATTCAGTCATTTGTGAGTTAAAAAATTCACACCCATTGTTTGTCCTCAATATTTTTACAGTTGCAGAGAATACATTCTTGATCATAGTAAAGAAATTTCTAAGAGCCATAATGACTTCAGACTTGGAATTGATTAAAAGCAGCCAAGTATATCTAGAACAATCATCAACAATGGTTAAAAAATATCTCTTCCCATCATGAGTAGGTACTCTATAGGGACCCCACACATCAGCATGCAAAGTGTGAAAACAAGTAGAAGTTGTAGTATTACTCAATGGAAAATGAAGTCTTGATTGTTTCGCCAAAGGGCATACAATACAAGGAACATCAGAAGTAGGAGATACATTGTTGAAACAACCAAGTTTTCTAAGAGTATGAAATGATACATGGCCAAGCCTTCTATGCCATAGAGACAAGTTTCTACTATCTGCATTTATTAAGGAAGTAGACTTAGAGACAAACACTACATTTGCAATAGAAGATGATAGTGAAGTTCCTTGTGACTTCAACTTGTGATCAACTGGAAGAACATACATGTCATCCTCCAACTTGCCAATCCCCCTCACCTTCCCACTGGAGAGGTCCTAGAAAAGGCAAAAATCAGGATAAAAGAGAACACCACAATTCAATTCCCTAGTTAGCTTAGGAACATATAACAAGTTGTACTTGAACTCAGGAATATGTAGAACATCATGAATATCAGCCCCCCTTAGAATTTGAGAAGAACCAATATTGGTAACTTTAGCTAAACTACCAGTTGGCAAAGAAACATTTCCCACTTGACAACTAGGTAGTGATGTAAAGTTAGTGAGCAATTTAGAATCATTAACCATATGCTTAGAAGCTCCAGAATCTATGATCTATTTAGGCATACCTGTGACTTGCCTATTGAAATCACTCTTAGGCCTGCCATTCTCCTGGTCAAAAGACTGATACTGCTACATGTAAGGAGAAGGAGGGAACCACGGTGTGGATGAATAGTGATGTGGCTGCACATTTGACATAAGTGCATGAGTAGGATAAGAGATACCACCACCTGATGAGAGAGGTCTTGGATAAGACTGAGATCTGCCTGCTGAGCTGCTAGAGGAGGAACCTTGACCCTCAAACACTGATCCATGTGAACCATCTACATGACCACTTGTACTATGAGGAGAAGATCCTGTTGCAAAATTAGCAGCAGTCACAGGGCCAGGGCTAGTTCTTCTCTTTCCTTTCCAATTAGCTGGATAGCCATGGAGTCTAAAACAATTAACCCTTGTATGACCTTTCCAGTTACAGTAATCACATTACAGGTTGTTGTTAGAGGCTCTCTGATATTTGGAGCCAGATCCTAGATGAGAAGAAGCACCTGAACCAGACTGAGCATGACCTCTACCAGAACTAAAAAATGCCATTGCATCTGACAGCTGTCCAGGATGTGTAGTTTCAGCACTAACTATATTGGACTTGCCTAGAGCTCTTTGACATTCTTCAGCCATTACCAAGGAATAAGCCTTATTCACACTTGGGCTAGGATCCATCATCATTAACTGACTTCTACATTGATTATAGGTTTCATTTAACCCTAGAAGAAATTGCATTAATCTCTGATATTCAAAATGAACATCATAGGTTTTTGATACTTCAGAAGCACAACTAGGACATGGCATAAGAGAATCAAATTCCATTTATAATTCCTTCAGCTTAGAGAAATAGTGAGCCACTGATGAGACTCCTTGAGTCAATGTGGCAATTTCTTTATGAAAAAAAATAATCCTAGATCCATCAACTTTATCAAATCTTTCTTTGAGATCATTCCAAACTTGATGAGCACTACTTGCATACACTATTCCACTAAGTAACTCCCTGCTAACAGAGATCATAATCTAGGAGAGAACTATGGCGTTACACTTCTCCCAGAGATTATGCAGAGGAGCTGGAAATAGATTTTTAGGATATTTTCCATCAACAAATCCTAGTTTGCCTTTACCTAGTATTCCTATCTTCATTGATCTACTCCATAGTGAATAGTTTTCAGAACCAGTGAGTTGAATGGAAACTAGAGAACTACCTGGAGTATCACATGCTTGAAGATATAGAGGATGATGCGCATCAATCACCATTGATCCTCTTTGCACAGAACTGGTAGGTATCTCTGAATTTGAATCAGGCGCCATGAATAAACACCTGGAAATCACACATGATCTGAACTGCTATATGGACAATGCAGCAAATCTTCAGCTGCACTGAAAAATAGTGAGATCTTCAATGGAAACCCTTGTGCTCTGATACCATGAAGAATAGATTAGAAACAGTTTAATAGAAGAGAAGAAAAGAGAATTTCAATATACTACAATGAATCAGTTTGTACAGAGTATTCATACAAGCATACTTATAGTGTGATTCTCAAATCTGTTATTAACTAACTACACTAGTTAATCCTAACTTAACCATAGTTAATTCGTAACAACTTTCTAACTAACTTTGTGACATCACTGTTTATCTTGTAACTAACTTTGAATAACAGCTACTATATTCAACGCTTAGGTTCATACACACAAATTGGCACGCGGAACATTAGTGAGACTCTAAGTCCGTGATACAAACACATTCAATAGTGATGAAGCATATTAGCCATCCACATGATCTTCGTACCATAGAGGTACCAAGTGAAAACCTAACAAAATAAAAAACTTGCTTTGGTTGCAACCTTCCCCTCTTTGGTTCTTGTTACACTTGCTCTTCTTGCAACTTCTACCTTCACAAATCATGCTCTCACCTCCCACAATCTACTCAAAACAAATTCCATGAAAAACACGCCCTACGCCTTCTCTATCAGCCTAACTTCACCACTGCCCCATGCCATCTTTGTGGCACATCCCGCAGTCCTACTTTCACCTACAATTGTTCATTTTGCGACTTCAATATCCATGCAAACTGTGCTCATCTTTATGAAACCAAATCACGAGATGATAATGAAAACCATCTTTTGTCTTTCTTTAAAAAAAACTCAATGAACTAAAAACGGCTAATTCTGAGATTGATTCTGTAAAAACATTCATTAACTCCTTATCTGGACAGGCGGATGAAGAAATTCAACAGAAAGAGGAAGCAGCTGGATTACGACATCAAGAGAATGAGATGCTTTTGCAGCAAAGAAGGAATAATCTCTTCTTACAGCGCATGAAAAATGCTTCTGATTCTATTGATTTTATCGGACAAATTGAATCTTCCTCTAACTACAAAATAAACAGGTACTAGTAAAATTACTTTTTGTCATGTTGGAGTAAATGGACTTTAATTTACTATTATGAGTTCAATTACTTTAGTGTGAACAAAAATATTAATTTGAGACTTCACTTGTTATATGTGTCTCCAACATTTTTATATTTGTATTCTTCATGTTGTGGTTGTTTTCCAATTGAAGCTTGTAATTTTAATTTGAAGAAAGAGTGAGTTCAAATTTCTTGTGTTCATGTAATTAATATGCATCTCCAACATTTGTATTTTTCAAGTTGTGGCTTAATTTACTTTTGTTATTTGTAATTTTATTTTGAAGAAAGAGTGAGTTCAAATTTCTTGTTTGGTGATTTGAGTGACATTGTTAATTACCTTAAATTCTACCAGCTCACATGTTGGCTAGTGAGTGGAACAATTGTTTCTTGTTTTATATTTCGTCTGTCCCTTTTTAATTGTTATGTTGCGCTTTTTGAGAGTTAATTTGACTAATTTTCAAAAATAAATTAATTAGAATACATATATTCAATATTTTAAAATAAAATTTTAGATATTTAAAATTTATACGAAAATTAAGTACTATAAATTGCAACTTTTTTCATATCAATATGATAAAAACATACATCTTAAAATGTAAGTTAAAATTGATATCGTTTGATTCTTCAAAAGGAATTCGATGAAGATAGTAATTTAACAAATATTTACAATGTATTACAATTACGCTCATCGAGTTACAACATTATATAAGTATATTTATAATGAGAAGTTGTCTTTCAAATTTACTTGTTTTACATAATTTCTAATTAATAGTACAGTTGACAAAAGTAGAAATCAGCAAATTTTTCCTTCCAATACAATATAATATAAGAGTTAGGGTTTAAATTGATTTTAAAACAAATTCATCCATTCAAAGTTTTTGAAATATACAAAATACATGAATGTGAATTGTAACATTCATTTTGTTTTAATTCTATTTTATAAGTTTTTTAGAAGATATGTTTTTCTTCTCAATTCATGAACCTATAATATATTTAATTAAAGTCTTTTCTTACAAAACTTTTGTCCTATAAATTGAGTTTCTTTTGGTTGAAAAAATAAACACTCAAAAAAACTACTTTTCGGTAGAAAATCAATTGTGAGACATTAATCAAAAGGTGAAATCACCAATTCAAGAATAGAAGAGCAACATTCTTGAATGCCACTTACTTTGTGACTTAGTTGAATCTCAAAGATAGAGTAGTACTTACTATTTATTCTTCCATTTTGCTCGTGGGAGAGACTCCCACTATCTTCAAGAAACGTTCTAACGTGCCTCTAAGCCAAGAAAGTTTTGTTTTGGATTCCTTGTACTTTTGTCATTCTTGTTCTAACAATTCGATGATAGTTGTCTCTATGACATCCATATCAATATCGAATAGTGTTCCATCTTTGCCTAATCCTAACTTTAAAATATTTGATGACAAAGACTTTTAATTTCTAGATGACGTGGAAAGATGGAATTCTTTGTAAGATGATTAAAGTTGGCATATGTTCTTGAGAGACCTTGTCCTAATGCTCTCGGTTCTGAGGTAGCAACGGACAAGGCTACTCTGATTAATTTTTTTTATCAAATGGCAAGATGATATAATTTATGCAAGAGTTGTATTCTTGGAGGAATGTCCAATAAATATTATGATCAATATTATATTAAGTGTAAATTTTCTAAGGAGATTTGGGATACTTGATAAACACTCAAATTACCCTCAAAACTAATTCGAAGAGTAAGCGGTCATCGTCAATAAAATACCCAATTAAGAATCAGGGTCGAATCCCACAAGGAATGATATAATGATAAGAGTTCAACTAAATTTAGGAATGCGAACCTATTCATTGTAGCACGTTAAGACAAATGGGTGGCTGATTCTACCAAATTTACTAAAATAGTTTTTAGTAGCAAATGCCACAATTAAACTAAACTTAAAAAATTCAAGCAACTAAGAAGTATTTTAGGGGTGCGGGAGTGGGAATCAATGTCACATAGGGGCAATTGGTTTTTCAATAGTGCTAAACAATGGGTCATCTTCAGTGACATTAATCGTTTTTCGATCTCATAGTACCAATTAATAGAATCTCCTTTAGGTCTCATCTATGTGAATAAAAAATCAACTCATTACCTTACGAAATCTCTCCTTCGAGCAGAATTGGGCACATAGATCTGAACCATAATCTCTCTTTCGAGCAAACAATAGAAATCAAATCTAGATTGCATGCATTAAACTAATTACCCCACTCCAATCGATCTCTTTTGAGCATCAATCAGAGATCGAAAATAGGATTAAGTTTGCAACCTTAACCCATGAATTAACCTCATGCTAATTAGCCTAAATTCATGAATAAACAACAATAAAACAGAGCAAAACACAATACCCACTACATTAAATCAATAACCAACTCCATAATTGCACCCCTAGAATCAGGGTTTAACCGCCCATCACAAAAAAGTAAAGAGATTACACCTATCATGCTCAACCAAGAATGTGATGAAATTAAGTAATTATAATCAACACCCACTTTGATTTCAACTTGAAATTGTCAATTTCAAGAGTGAAATTAAAACCCCAAAACTAAAGATGTTTTTCACAAGGTAAGAAGTCTCATACAAAAGATCTCTCAAAAACTCTCTAAAGAGAACTCATATTTTCTCTCTTTTGAGCTATTTATAGTTTCCCAAAATTTGGCCTAAAATTCACGGCATGACAAACTTAGCGACATTAGTCAGGCTCACCGAACACGATCAACGGATCGCCGTCTGTTTTTCAGCTCGTCTTTCATTTTCTTTAGCTGTTTGAACCTCAATTGGCGAACTCGTTTGATTCTGCCTTTCACATTTGGCGGATCGCTGATTACCACCTTTGTTTTCCTTTTAAGCCTTCATTTTTAATCAAAGTCCTGTCACCTTCGACGATGGTCAACTTGTTCGCCCTTCTTTTTCGGCGAGTCGCCGTTTCACATTATGGCATATTTAGGGGTATTTATGGACAATGACACGGAAGAGCAAGGAAAACTAGTTGCTACCGGCTAAAGAATAAATTATAGGCGATCAAATTGAGTAACAATAGACAAAGTGATAATTGACTAATCTATGAAAAAACATTCAATATTGAGAAGACAATTATATCAAAGAATAAATATTATAATTGTAAATATGTAGAAGATAAAATTCATGAAAGAGTAAGAATTTTACAATCTTTCAAGTTCTTAATATATGTGACAATACCAAATTTCTAATATTCAGATATTAGAAAATAATCATTAATAATCTCAATAAGGTCATGGATTACCGCGCGAAACGCGGATAAGTTATCTAGTCTTATATATAAGAGCTTTTAAAAGAAAGAAAAAAACATGTTTTTACAACACCACTAATTTAATTTAAACTCGCGTTCTATATTTAGAATTCAAAATTCACTTCTTCAAACTTGCAAATAGTTGTGATGTTAATGTTTAAAGCCCTTAATCATCTACATATGCAAAGCTTCTAAAAAAAGATAATTGCAACTTAAATGACATTGTTGTGTAAATAGGCCAACTCATTTATTGAAAAAAAGTAGTGAATTAATTTAAAAAAATTAATCTTCTTATTCATGATTTGTACACAGAGTACACAGTACAAGAAAACGTTATAACTAATAGGAAATGAATGGATTAAGGAATAATACATTCAATAACCAACAACTGATAACTTATTGTAAGGAATAATTAAGTTACTGAAGCTATTTCTCCATGACAAGCAGTGAGAACAATATTTAGCAAGAAGGCCAGAGGAGAAGTTGAAGCAAACTGGTCCATGTCATGAAGTATCAATCTTCCAATTGTAAAATAGAAGATCTTATTCAATCAATTAATTGATTTCTGCCATTGGAGTTTGAATCTTTCCCTCAAGAAACCATTCTTTATTTTGTGCATCAAATTGAAATTTGAATAGAAACAACCAAATAGAAGATTAGAGATTTATTTGGAAGAAAGAAAAGTCTCATATAAAAAAATATCACAATTCAAATAGCTACTCACTTGATTGATTCGGGAGAATGGTTGAGCTCCTAGAAATACTTAGTAGTGAGTTGGAGGTGGTGGAGAAGCATAAATGTATGATGTTGGAGGAGGTGATTTCACAGGTGGAGGAGGTGAGCTGTAGTAATAGGGTGGATGAAGAGACTTTACAGGTGGAGGTGGAGAGTGGTAGTAGTAAGGTGGTGGAGGAGAAGGCGATGGTGGAGGAGGTGACTTGTAGTAGTAGTGTGGGGGAGGTGATGGGGATGATGGAGGAGGAGACTTGTAGTAGTAGGGTGGTGGATGAGATGGGGAAGGTGGTGGTGGTGACTTGTAGTAGTAGGGTGGGGGAGGTGACGGGGATGGTGGAGGAGGAGACTTGTAGTAGTAGGGTGGTGGAGGAGATGGGGAAGGTGGTGGTGGTGACTTGTAGTAGTATGGTAGAGGGGGAGAAGGCGATGGAGGAGGAAGAGACTTGTAGTAGTAAGGTGGTGGAGGAGATGGCGATGGTGGAGGAGGAGACTTGTAGTAGTAGGGTGGTGGAGGAGATGGTGAAGGTGGTGGTGGTGACTTGTAGTAGTAGGGTGGGGGAGGTGATGGGGACGGTGGAGGAGGAGACTTGTAGTAGTAGGGTGGTGGAGGTGTTGGTGATGGTAGAGACTTGTAATAGTATGGTGGAGGGGGAGATGGTGATGGAGGAGGAGGAGGAGGAGGAGATATGTAGTAGTAGGGTGGAGGAGGAGATGGTGATGGCGGTGGAGGAGGAGATGGTGATGGCGGTGGAGGAGACTTGTAGTAATAATGAGGTGGGGGAGAAGGCGATGGTGGTGGTGGGGACTTGTAGTAGTAAGGTGGGGGTGATAGTGAGGGGGTGGGGGTGGGGGTGGGGGTGATTTATAATAGTATATTGGTGCAGGTTTTGGTGATGGTGGAGGTGGAGACTTAGT
>JAJOOO010007495.1:0-18627 GCA_029582685.1 Solanum piurae
TACACGAAGATAGGAGAACACATAGTTATATATCCAGGGGCGGAGTTATTATGATGTTAGGCAAAGGCGTATTTAAGGGGGTCACCGGATTCACGTGAACTCATGGTCCCCTCCCGAGATCATATATAGTAGTGTTATATTTTTTTTAAAATATTAAAATATAGATGTGTGAATCCACACTTAAAGTATCACATAATGCGATTATGACCGGATGCACCTCTTTCCGCGAGGTTAGAAATTTGAATTTTATATTTATCTTGTTTTATTTTTCTTTCTAAAATTAGATAACACTTCTCTAAGTGGTAATTGGTAATATATATATATATATATTAGACCTATAATTTTAAAATTTTAACGGTTTTCAGTAGTAAAAACCTAAATGTCAAGATCAAATTTATATCATAGATCAACCTTTTTATAACAGTGCACCCATCATCTCAAAATTCTGGATACGCCTCTGATTATTAGGATGATCATCCGAACAATATTCGTCGAAAAAATTAAATTGTATAAAGAAACCAAAAATTACTATATAATTATATATATAACATTTACAGAAAAAAAAGCTTCAAAACTTGGTCTTGCTGCGCCTAATCAGCTTTTAAAATCAAATGGACCTTTGCTTTAAAATTGGGTCTAAGGTCCTGAAACTAAAATGGACCAAAAACAAAAATTCAACCTTAAAAATCACGATTAATTTTATTTTAAAAACTGTTTTTAATTAACAAATATAATTTAAGTAAATATTATGCAGTTTGATTATTATTCTCTTGGTTCACCCAATTATCGAAAAGTAAAATTTGTTATTATTTGAATGAAATTGGGCCCTAAGGTCATGAAACTAAAATGGATCAAAAACGTAAATCCAATCTTTAAAAAATCGTGTTTAGTTTCATAAAAAGACTATTTTTAATTAAAATTGTTAAAAAAAATTATAATTTAGTTAAATTGTGTAGCTTGATTATTATTATTTTGAAGCATCCAGTCATCAAAAAAAGAAATTACTTATTATACAAAGTTTGAACATCTTTTGAATTTTTTTTTACTATGCCACTAGATATATAATCATGAAAATTTCGTTCTCTTCTCTTATTAGTAAACAAATTATTATGGCCCAACCCTTCAACGAAAGAGAAAACATTCACTACAAATATTAAGACTCCAAGACATACTACCTAATGATCAAATTACTTAGATTATCTCTCAAATTTGTCAGTGAAATCACTATTACAATTTAAGTGTGTTTCTAAGCCATGGTACTATTATTTGATTCCAAGTTCAAACTTTAAACGTTCAATTTTAAACACATGTGATATATTAGGATTTTACTACTTAATGTGTTGGTCACAAATTTATTTTCTAATTTTGTTTAACGAGGTCAAAACTTAAATCGTGACCATGAATAAACGAAAAAATCACATAAATTAATATGAAACGAGAAATGAATTTTTTAACAATTAGTTGTGGTGGATGCAAGTTGCAACAAAACATCAATTTTATTTTTGGTTTCTCGCCTGGTGTCGGAGTCCACATTGGAGCTCCGACTAAATTCGAATCGTGCATTGCATGGCTCATTTGGGAGTGGCGCTTCCAACAGGATTGTCTCAATATTCAGGGCTTGAACCCGAGACCTTTGGTTAAGGTGAAACACTCCCACCAATGCACCACAACCCATGTTGGTAACAAAACATAGATTAATATACTTCTAGTGGGAGAAACTAATAATATATCAACTAATTATAATAATTAGATCAATGATTATATTGCATTTAATATTCAGCCTATAGCGTTGAAATTCCAAAAAAACATTATTTTATGAATAAAATGTTTTTTTTTAAAATATTGTGTAAAAAAAAATTAAAAAAAAATTCCAGGAGTCCTAGATTCTCAGACTTTAATTTAATTAGTATTATATTAAATTAATCCTAACGTGCAGACTGGTTTCTATGGAGGAAATTATTATACGTTAAACATGCATGCATGACTTTTGCTTATAATAATTTTGTAGGAGTTTTCATGGTATTCGAATATAGACGGATCAAAAATTTGAAATATATGAATTTCTATAATTATCTCTAAGTAATATATAACAATAGTTAAATTTACATTCAAATATTTATAAATATTTAATAATTTTTAACATATAAATAAGATATACGTAAAAAATACTGAATTTCTATGATTACCGCCAACATTGTCTTTCTATATTGCAATTAGCCCTTAGATATGCATTAGCCTTCATATATGGTTACGTTTTACAATTTTGAGGAGGATCTGAGGACTTGTGTTTTCAGTAAAGTATAATTGCTCGAGCCAAATCATTGCGACCACCTTAGTGATTAGACAACTATAAGTTTGTTAATTTGTGACCATTTAGACACACTTCTTCTATGAATGAATAATACATTCACAAAGTATTATGCTTTACCCAAAATGTATTTTTCCTTCTATCAATCAATTTAAATAAATATCATTAAAGAAAAGAAAAAAAAAATCCATGCTAGTTGACAAGAATTGCTTAATAAAGAATTCATTTATTTTTTGATTGATGTTTATATTTTTGTTTAGGAAGGTCATTTCCACTTTAATCAACCTGTCATATGTTTTAATATAACTATTATTCACTTAAGCTGACATATTTTAGATAACGATTGTTTAGCTAACATATAGAAGTTCCTACACACAAAATAAAAGCTAATTAAGGGGAAAAAACACATAAAAAAAGATTGTTAAATAAATTTAACATTAATTTTATATGAATTGATGAAAAAGTCCACAAATAAAAAGGTTGTTCAATAAGGTCATGATTAAGATTAACATTAAGACCATAAAACATCAACAAAGGTCTCGAATACGAGCCTACACGTGAATGAAAAAAAAATAAAAAAATTAAAGCGTTGCGAATTTAGATTTAGTTAGACGAAAAATTTAGCCATTTTCCCTGAATGTTAAATGAATTGGACTTTTTTTTGCTTTAGAACATTGAAATTAAAAAGCCTAGGAGGACCAAATTGCACGTAAAATGACAGTAAGGTCTACCACGATCTTTCTATGTTTTTTCATCACTTTATTGCTAGCTAGTCAACTTAAAAATTCCAATATATATGTATAAATATATATATATATAGGTATGAATTTATATTTGTCAGGGTTTTTGTGGATAAATTTGTTAATAATTAAATGAAAATGGTTCTTGTAATTACTATGAGTTGAGGGTCTATCGAAAATAATTTTTCTACCTCATACAAGGTGGTGGAGATGGGGTGGGGATGGGGGGTGGAGGGTAAAATCTACATACACTCTGCATATTGTATTTGTGAAATCACATGGAATATGTTATCGGTGTTAAGTTCCGATAGTTACTACCCTAGTTAGAATAAAAAATATACGAGAAACAATAATTTTTAATAATAGAAAAAGTTTACAATACTCTACTTGATCACATTAAATGTATAAAAGATAACTATCTATCGTCAACTCTTCTATTTTATTCTCTCTTGGAATTCGAAGCTATATATGCAAGCAATCCACACAATTAGTTTCCTTTATTTGTTGAGGAAACACATTTTTATGAATAGCGAATATGATTTCGAATCTCTTGATGATATGTAAAGTCTAAAATCCAACAAAGACTCATAATTAAACAAATTTTTACCCCTATGTCTTTCAATTAAAACATGTAATCTTTTATGATATGTTAAATTTCATTGATTATATAAAAAATTATTTTATCGATAGTGAATATAAAATAAATACTTGTATTATTCTGTTATCAAAATGATTGTTATATTCATTTGTCATGCCGTCAACATATTGACGTTTGTAACTCCCATTTGCCAAACTGCAAATTGCCATTGACCAAGTCAAAATTGGAAGTCTTTCTTATCTTTCTATCTTCCTTTTTAAAAAATAAAATAAAATTCATCGATGTACTTGTATCAAAGATCGACTAATTTGATTTCATGCTATATAGGCTTTATTTGGATGAAAATATTCCCTTTTAAAAAGAAAAAATTAAACTTAAAATCTCTGATTAAGAAAGAAGTAGTCTCACACAATATCTTTTGATGGTCTTGCTATCTTCCTTTTAAAAATAAAGTCTTCATTATTTTATTTTGTTTTGAATTTTAGCACAATTAATCATTGTTTTCCAACTTGAATTTAAATTAATGACTTAATTCCAAATGGAAATTTCATAACCTGACCCTACTCTTACCAGAAAAGCAGCCACAAAACTTGAAAAAAGTTTGGCCAAAACAACTCATATTTATTAAGTAGTAATTTATTTATCATATCTTAATTAGTAATTTAATGGTGCAAATTTTGATTCTTTAATAATCTGCCTTTTTAAAATCTTAAGATTTGGATGATGATTTGTGTTTATCTAATAAATACAGTGCATTTTTTTTTTGTTTTTTACTTTGACTATAAACACCAAAATGGACTTGGAAAACAATGTGAAAATTGACAAGCACTAAAATTAAAAACCAACCTTTAGAGAGTCATCTAAACCCCACAAATATTCAATTTGTTACTTGCCAATTAAATTCTCAAATTTTAGCAAAATAATGAAAATCATGAAGAGATTTATTTAATTTAACAATAAAAATAATAATGAATTCCAACACAAACAAAGAAAGCTATAGTGATTTCCTCTCATTAGGCTAAGCTTTAATTGATAAAATTATCAAGTACCTGATAAAATAATCAAGTCGCATAACCAATGTCAAAGCCACATAAATCGAAAAGTGATCGAACATTCATAGTAAAAAAAATTAGCTTATGGCCATCATGATAATTAGGAACTTTAGTGGTTAAGGGATTGATAATGAAATAATTAAGTTTCATAGATCTAATAAACCTATTGCAATCAAATATGAAGCTATCAAATCAAGAAAGATTAATTATTGAAACACCTTTTTTGGATTCAAGTTTAAGCAAACCATAATTGTAATAGAATGGTAAATTCTACTTTAAGCTTTTTTTGCTACCAATTCTTCAATTATAATCCATAACAACTCTCGTTAGTAATTAACTATCACATATTAATAATTATGAGATGAGATATAACAGTTGCAGCTACCAAATTCCATTTTATTAATTTAAAAACTATAATAATCATATTTGATAGTTATTGTGAATATATATTATGAGATATAACAGTTGCAGCTACCAAATCCCATTTTATTTATTTAAAAACTATAATAATCATATCTGATAGTTACTGTGAAATCCAAAGGTATAATAGTTCTAAAAAATCATTATTATTATGAAAAGAAATACTTCCTATTGTCCCATTTTAAGTGTCCATTTAGTTAAAAAAATATATTTCAAAATAACAATTGTTTTATAAAATCAAGAAAAAATTGATTTTATTTTTTCAATTTCACCCTTGTTATTAAAAAAGTGAGTAGTAGTACTCATATTTCAGTAATAGAACACTTCTCAATTAAGGATATATAATTTAATAAATTATACTTTATACTTAATGTTTATTTTCTTAATGAATTTGTTAAAATCTTAAAAAAAAAAAAACTTAAAATGAAATGAAAGAAGTAAAACAATATACTTGATTCTTGGAAAAAAAAAACAAAGACCATATGCTAAAAAAGAAAAAATTAAAAAAATCCCAAATGTAACCAATCTAACTTTCCAGCACTTTAAAGTGATAAGGGTGTGAGAGAAATTAAGAGGATGGAAGTTAAGATATCGTTATCTAAATTTCGATGTATAAAATATTTCATATTTATCTAAATTAATTAGGAAGAGATCATAATTTAAAGGATATAACATGGGTAACTCATAATATAAGCATTATAGTGGCTAATAATTTAAATTCACAATAGGTCATACGCACAAATGCACAAAAAGTATTTCATATTTTGTACAGAAATAAAAAAAAGGATCATAATTTAAAAGGTGAAATATGATTGTGTACTTAATTTGATTTATATTACTAATAATTAACTTCATATATGACTTGAATTTACAACATATAGACCATGACATACCCAAAATATTTCATATTTATAAGAGTTCAACAAAAAACCTAACATAATATACATTATATAGTCAACAAATTAAACCATAATACAAACATCAAATTTCATGGTTCGAACATATAACTTTATCATCATCTCTTTATATCCTTATCTCAAAGACCAATAAGAAATATAATATAAAATAACTTTGAAGAGGTCTTTTTTAAGTCTCTCTATGTTAAAAAAAGTAGCCAAGTAGAGAAAAAAATATTCGAGGTTTGCGTCCTATTGAAGTTTTCTAATATTCTCCGTTCATGTTTACTTGTTTATTTTGAATTTTATATGTCTCTTAAAAAATAGCAATTAATACTTATTTTATTATAATATTTATATTAATCGATATATATATATATTTTAAAAGTAATTTGGAAAATAAACAATTTTATTAATGTTGATAATATAATTAAAAAACTTACATACACTTTGTCATCACTTGATAATGAGGATTTTCTGTAACAACATTTATAAGTAAAGCATTTAATAGATTTATAAATATGAAAAATTTAGTTTTTACGTGATTTATTTTTATATTACAAATTATGTTTTTCTGTCTCCTTCAAGAGTTTGTTATGATTTTTTTTTGTTTATATTGATTTGTAGTTACTGTGCTTTTTAATATTCATTCCCCCTTTTCTATGGAATTCATAATTTTAATATAATTTAACCAAGTCAAATAAAATTAAATAAAACTATAGAGAGAAGAGTTCCTGACCTACAATTTTTTAATAGAACCACTTACCCTTTGATGTTTTTTTAAACGTATATAATAATTGTAAATTCGTTTGAAGTTGAAACTAATGTATGATTATATGTGGATTTTGGATTAGAATCTTATTGATTCTGAATTTTAAGATATTAGCAAACTTAAGTTTCTATAATTAACTCGATATCAAATTTTATTGATTTTGAAAGCTATTAGATTTGTTAAATCGAAAAGTAAAAAGCTACCTCTACTTCGGTATAACATAGACCGATAAGAAATGTTACAAAAGTGTCAAATTCGTCTTTGTACTAATTGAAACTGAACAACTTTGTCATCCGTTAAACTTTTAATTTAATATTAATACTACGCTATTCTTAATGAAACTCTTAACGAATAGTAATTTTAAACTATACTAATAAGAAGTTAAAAAAGGTAAATTTGAACATAAGCAAATAGATCAAAAGTGATTAAGTGAGCAAAATAGAAACAAATTTGGACATCTTTCCATTAATTAATAATGAAAACTCTTATCTTTAACAACCTCAAAAAGAAAATAGTTACAGAAAAGAAAAAGGGTACTTATCTTAACTTCAAAACAACAAAAAAGGATCAGAATGAGATGAAAAAAGAAGGATGAGAATGATGACTCAATTGGTGATCCTATTTTAATATACACATAGAGAGAGTTTTATGGTCACAAACAAATATATCTTAAGTATCTCAATATTTGAATTATATCAAAATTATCAAGTATGCGATTTTTTATTTGAGCTAACATCAATTGTTCAAGATATATTTCAGTTATCATATATATTTTTGATAAATAATTAGTGATAGCACAGATAAAATTCACATATATGATAGTTCATTTATGAAACTCAAAAAATCAGCATATATCATGCATACATGAAAATAGAAAAACTATTTCGGAAAGACCCTCGAGATACTCATATATATATATATATAACAGACTCCAAGACATAATAATTGGTCACAATCTCCAATTTTTTCATGACAACTTCTTAAAGTTTCTATTGACATAAAAAAATAAGCATTGGGAAAAATAAAGAAACACTTAACGCACAAGACACGCTCTCTGCTTCTTATGTCTAGCAAAAGATAAGCTGACTTTTCCTATAAAGAAGAAGAATGTAGACTTAACTAACCAACAAACAAATAAATAAATGGATATTATCATTTTTAATCCCTCAAATATCATCAAATTTTAATTGTGATCTTTATGAAACTTTATCAAGCATTATATTTTTTTAATCACCGTATTGTCTAGATCAGTTTGCATGTATTTCAACTAATTTCAATAAATATTTGCTATCTTAATATAGGTATACGATAACTTCGTCCATCAAAATAAATAGAAAGAAATCACCAAGTATTTTTATTTTTGTTGAAAATTAAACATTAGACCTCATTTCCACTCACTTTCATATACCACTAAATCATACTCTTAGGTGTTTTTTATCAACACATTTAGCATTCTAATAAGGAACCAAAAATATAATTATCAACTTACTTATATTAAATTTATATTGTTATGCCAAATTGAAAGTGAATTAGTTTTAAAAATCACATCTTTCCTATACAAAGAGACCAAGACATATATTTTAGTTAGGTACAATACATAGGCTTCATTTAGTATATATCCTTCCAACTTTGGGTGTGTACATATAGACACTTAAACTTGTATAAAATGGAACAAGTAGACCCACACGTCTTACTTGGTATTCTACGTGGCATTTCACGTCCTATGCACTTTTTATGTGACTTTCTACATGTATTATATCACATAAGACTTGTGTGCCTACTTGTTTTACTTTATACAAGTTTAAGTAACTACTTATGCACACCCAAAAGTTAGTGAGATATTTTTTTATCCTCCCTAGGAGCTCCCAAAGCTCCTGATTCGAACTCGCAACCTTCGGGGCGAAAGTGAGGGATGCTTACCATCCGAGCAACTCCCTCTAGTCGAGAGGGACATTTTTATGTATTATGCCATGATTAAATATGTTTGACCAAATATTAAAAGGATCAAAACAATAATTCATTACTAATTAAGGGACCAAAAGTGCAACTATCCCTAAACAAATAAATGAAACCCCATTTAACCATATTTTTTAGAATTACAACACAACTACCAAATTTTTCTTGACCATTTGATCAAAAATCCATATAATCCCATGGCCAATTATAAAAGGTTCCTAAAGTGGGACCCACATAAGACAATGAATTTATAAAAAGCTCATATAGCTTGTGTTCAGACTAAGCAAGACCTCAAAAAAAAAAAAGAGAATTAAAAGAACAGTAAAGAAAAAACACAAGAAGATTCATTTTTTTTGAAACCCAATACCCTCCAAAGTCCAAATCCAACCAAAATTCTCTCAAGAAAATTCAAAACCCATCTCTCAAATCCTTTAATCTTCAATACCCATATCATAAATTTTGTCAAAATTGAATCTTTTCCTCTTTTTCCACCATTTTCCCTCTGTTTTTAACTTCCTTTTGGTCATAATCATGATAGGTGTCTTGTTAGGACCATTAAAAATCAGTTCTTTTCCATATTGGTCCTTGTAAGAAGTCTTGAATTCAAAATTTTCAGTAGAATTTAAAGATCCTTTTTTTGACTTCTCTGTTTGTATCTTTTTTTTTTCTTTTCAAGTTAGGTGTTTTTTTTTGTTCCAATTCTTGATTTCAGGTCCATTGTTTTATCAGATTACTGTAAATTTGAGTAATGGGGATTCAGAAAGACAGAGTGAAATTCAATGTTGGAGGTAGAATTTTCGAAACTACAGCAACAACCTTAGCTAATGCTGGTCGAAATTCTCTATTTGGAGCTATGTTTGATGATGAATGGAACTTGAATTCTGATGCCACAATCATTGAACATTTCATTGATAGGAACCCTAATTGTTTCTCAGTCCTTCTTGATTTGCTTAGAACAGGGGAGCTTTATTTACCTCAAAATCTTCCTGAAAAGTTGTTGTATAGAGAGGCTTTGTTTTATGGTCTTTTAGATCATGTCAGGTCAGCTAGATGGGGTCCATTTGATGGAAACAGGCTCCGTCTGGCCCGGTCAGTAACGGGCCAGGCTCCTGGGGATGGAACTGCCATCCGGGCTGGCCCGGATGGCGGGTGTTGTGTGGCTCATGGTAGTATGGTTCATGTGTATGATTGGATGATGGAGGAACATCCTCCTATTAATCTTGATTATCAAAGGGTGAATGATGCTGGTTGGATTGATTCTGAGAATATTGTGTTGAGTGCTTGTGAAAGATTAGGTAAAGGGGATGGGGGGATGGGGTTGTTTAGTGCATCAACTGGGGAGTTAAGGTATAAATTTAATGTCAAACATGAAAATCAAGTCAAGAGTTATACTGCTGGCGCGCTTAGTTTTAGTTCAGATTATAAGTTGTTTTCTAGTTGTAAAGGTAGAAGTAATGAGTATGGTATTGGTGTATGGGATCAAGTAACTGGGAAACAGATTGATTTTTTCTATGAGCCGCCCAGTTGGTCACTTGGTGATGCTGATAAGTTACAATGGTTACATGGTACAAACTGTTTGTTAGTTGCTACTTTGTTTCCAAGGAAGGATAATTGTTACATCAGTTTGTTGGATTTTAGGGATAAAAGTATGGTTTGGTCATGGTCTGACGTTGGTGCGCCTATAACTGACGAGAGGAGAGTTAGGGACGCGATAGCAATGGAGGAAACGAGTTCAATATGTGTCGTGAACGAGTATGAAGATTTGGGGTTTATGGATTTGAGGAGGAATGCTGGAAGTGTAAGGTGGAGTTCAAGAAGCAGGCTGATGAAGGGGAAAATGCCAGATGAGCCATGTTATCCTAAACTGGCATTGCACGAGGGACAGTTGTTCTCATCGATGAACGACTGCATCTCTGTGTTCTGTGGCCCTGATTGGGTACTTACATCAAGGCTTCGACGAAGCTATGGTGGTTCCATTTGTGATTTCTCTATTGGTGGTGACCGTCTTTTCGCCCTTCATAGCGAGGAAAATGTGTTCGATATATGGGAGACATCGCCTCCACCAATTATATGATTTTTATGTAGTTTTGAAGGGGTTTAAGTGAGTGATTTTGTTATTGTTTCTTCAGATTGTTAAAGAGTGACTAATGTAGATGTTTTTAGGATAGAGAAATTGAATAGAAATCAGTGTTTGTAATACTTTGAAGTTTGAGTATACATATGAAAAACTGACATGTTAAAGTTAAAGGAAAATGATTGCTTAGCAATCCATATTTCAATTTTTAACTTTTCCTTGCTTCTAATAGATGCATTCTTTCAATATCTAGTACATCATTGGTGCTACACTAAATCAAGATTCGCGTTGGAAAGTCACTTGTTGGAAGGTAAGTTGCTCATTAACAAAGACTCAAAGTTGAAACCTCTATTAAGTATAGAATAGTTATCGCTCTACTACAACTCTAGTAGATTCATTGGACCACCTTTACTACAAGTCTAGTAGATTCATTGGACCACCTTATGATAAAGTAAGTACTAGCAAGTCTCTTTTGAACAAACCCCCATACAACAACTTTTCTTTTGACCTAAGCTTTAACAAAGATTATTCCTCTTTATGTAGTTGTACAATCCAATGTAACTAAAAGCTCCCGAGTGATAATAAATATTTTTTCATTCTTAACTAGAGATTCCGAGTTCAAACTCCTAGGTATGAAGTCGTCTTTAATTTGTTAGAAAGCATTTCACCCCACACCCCAGCCCAACCCCTTAATGTGGGAATACCGACACGAATCTAGATAGACCCAATACAGATATCAAACACCAGATGAAAAAACGAAAAAAAAAGAAGTTAAAGGGGTGAGGGTGGGGTGGTAGATACCATTTGCATGTGAGCAGTTGTAACTACTCACCCAGTCTCCAGATTATTTATTGTAAGAAAAAAGGAGGTAAAGTTTTGCTTTATTTTTTCATTTCAGTAGGGTATCTCATTTCCTTTGGAATTGTTTTTTAAACGGCAGAGTCCAGACCAGCACGCACACATCTCAATTGTTTCAACGATTATTTGCTACATCCCACTAGCACACTGGTACTAAGTGACTTTGTCCATCAATACTTGGTAGATGGAAAGAAATCTAACATTTTTTGTTACTGCCAAGAACTGAATCGTTATCACTCAAGATTTTATTCAATTTATCGACCAGTAGTCCACACCCGTGGGGTGCCTAGGGGCATTTTTATTCATCTATTGCAGTTAAAACAGAATTGTTGGCAACTGTAAAAACAACATACTCATATATATGATATCAACAAATGCTTACTCTTGTCTTTTAGACTGCCATTCATGAAATCTGGAGCCAGCAGTATTTGTTTAATGACACCACTAATCACTTCTTTATAATTAATAATAATATTCATCGAATGGCACGACGCCTAATAACACGACAAAATTTCAAAATTATCATAATGCAGATCATTAAAATAAGTTCAAACTTCTGTAATTGGGAGCAAATCCCCAGTTAAGAAGCCCCACAAACAACATAAAAATCCATGCACCCTTTGACTTTCGCCGGCGTATTTCAAGTTTCAACAACAATCCAGAAAAAAAACATTATCTCAAAACAAAGCAACCACAACAACATATATCAGTGGATAGGAAATACGCAGACCTTACCTACCCTCTACGGCTCTACATTTGGGGGTAGAGAGGCTGTTTCCGATAAACAAAGCAACAGGTGTAATCAAAATTATGATTCCTCCTGTTAAAAGACAATACTTTAATGTAAGTGCATCAGGTTTTACAGCCTGTTAGCATGGGGTTTCAAATTCCAAATGCAAAATGACAATGGACAGATGAGTAATGAAGGTAAATTACTGTCAATCATCTACATTTACATATGTAAAACAAGATTTGAGGATACTGGCATAACATGAGTCTTGACAGATTATATTGAGTAGACCGTAGGGAGAAGAATATAATGAAGCTTTGGTATTAAATAAGCAACATCGCGAGAAGCTTAAATTATAGTATACTACACTAACACTACCAAGAAACTTCTTGAGAAGATATTTCTCTCTTTGATGTGTTAAAACAAGTCTTACAATATTTGTGAGAACTTGACATTTGGGCACTGGACCACTTGACCGGACCCAAAAGGATTGGAAGGATACCTTCCCAAAGAATGAAGCAAGTGAAAGTTGACCTTTTGAGGTGCACGCTAATCAAGCGTAGTCTGGCATTACTTTTTTAAGGAATGTGATTGGCTGGGCTTCTTCAGGGACAACTTCATCAAATGCAACATAATTCCGCTCCTTATCATAGACATGACATACTGTAAGTATTGTCTTCATTAGACGCCAGTTCCATGAAGCCTCGTTCAGGTACTGTTAGGTGTCAAGCAAAACACAATGTTGTCAATAGCAACGTTTGACGATTTTAGAGATCAAGATGAAATTTTTATATTCATTTTTTGTCCTCACTCTTGCGTTTTCTGTTTCCCCCAAACAGAAAAAATGAAATCCCATTCAAACGTCATTAAAAAGAAATGAACAGTATTAGAGAAAATGCCAAGTCACGATACCTTTCCCCAATTCTCTTGGAGAGATTGATGAGCTGCCCGTAAATTATAACTTGGTATTCTGGGGGATATGTGGTGGGGAATATGAACATTAATATCATGACAAAGAACCTCAATCCTGTCGAAAAGAAAGAGCAAAGATCAGAAAATAAAAATATGAGACAAAAAAATGAATACTTGTCTAGTCTTTTTACTTCTTTTACACTTTGTAATTTGTCCTTCTATGGTGTCCTTTTCTTTCATCTCTGGCTAAAAGGAAATTGCCAAGGTTGCCACAAACAATGGAATAGCCAACCCAGGATCACAAAAACGGGCAGAGACTTTGATCATAATCAGATAGATAATACAAATCCATCTTTCTTCCAGGATATGAATCGTGGAAAAGGAGATGTGGTGTGCTCAGTAAGTTGCACATAAGTTGCACAGACTCTTCACTTTTGATGCCACACCCGTGTCAGATTATCCAAAAATACACTACTTCTGGAGTATCTGACACACTCCCGTTGACATTTTTGCTGTTCTTCATGAAATTTCCATGAAGATCACTTTGAAAAATTAAGATTTCCATAAATATAATTCTTGTGATCAATTTTCATTTCTCCACTTTCTGAAAAAGATATAGTGGGTCAGCTTTAACAGGACTTTGATCTGTTCTTTTTCATTTTTTGTTTTATAACTGTGGTATCTGGGCTAGTTTGCGCAGACCTTGACCAATTCCACGAGGCGCATGCTACCTCAAACCAACACAGGTACCGGGTAACTCTATCACTAAACAAATGTTCTATCTCTCCGGTCAGAAGTTGAAACTCAAAGGAACTCATTGAAGGAGGGAGCAGTAAACAAAGAAAAAAAGAGGTCACCTCTTCCTTTATCAGGTAGAAACATAGTCTCAGCAGTGGCAAACATGCATTCCAAATTCATGATATTAGGAGAAAAACTGCATCATTTTTGTGCATAGGAAGCATAACCTATGACTTTGTCCGCAAGATCCAATTATTTTCTAATTACCAAACTTGGTTTCAAGATCTTATCCCTTGTCACTAGAATACGCTCAATTAGTCTCATGGACAAAAAAGGCAATTAAAGAGCTTCTTCTTTTTTTCAAATAACAGTGGTGAGACGGGCTCGTTTGTGTATCTCGACAATTCAACTGAATACCTACATCATCTACGAATGCAGATATCGGCTAACTCTATCCACCAACACTCATGCAGATAGTTTTTGCCTCTATTAGGATTTGAACCCTGATCTTTGTGATTTTATTTCAACTTCATTGACCTAAGTCACACCCATTGGGTGCAAGTGGATCTTACTTTCGAGAAAATCTTCCACCCACTAAAGTATCTACAGTTAATTCATACTCCCTCCATTTCAATTTATTTGCCTTAGTTTGACCATGCACGGAGTTTAAGAAAATAAAGTACACTTTAGGATCTTGTAGGGAGAACAAGATTAGCCAATAACTTCACGAAAGAGGATAAGAGAGATCAATTACCAACTAGGATAGTCACAGTGAACTGTGCCATTCAGCTGGGCCTGAGCGGCATTCCACTCATCAGAAGTTTTGAAGGGTATGTGGGGTGCCGTATGATGAACCATCGTAAAAGTACTCATCTGCTCATTTGAATAGAATAAAAACCTATTAGTACAGGAAGTTTTCTATAGCAAAATTTCAAGAACGAAGTACCAAGAGGTAATCACAGGAAAGCAGAAATTGTTGTTACCCAAAAATGATAACCCAACCATGGCATTAACCAGAACTTGATCCATCCAATAATCCCTGTTTTCCAGATTATCAGTGGCCAGCCAATTGCCATAAAAGCAAAGACGCAACCCAAACTTATTTTCACCCTGTCAATTTCATTTGGTCTGAACTTACTCAAATTGAAATGACAGAGCCACCTAAATCAAGATAAAAAATAGTACACAAGAATCAAGAAGTTATAAAAAAAAAAAGCCCATACAAATTAGAAAATATGGCTATTTTCACAGCAAAACGATTAGTTATAATGGCATACCAGTGAGCTACAGACATCCAAGGTCGAATAGGGCCGTAACCTAATATAATTGCCTTCCTCAGAGCAGGGACTGAATCGAACTCCTCCTTCCAAACAGGCTGCCAAGCTGTGTCTTCGTGCAACCTGGAATAGAGAAAAGTGAAAGTTACAGTTTTTACATATAGATGAATAATGAGTATAAAGTGCTAGAGTCTAATATACTAAACAAGTGCAAGGGAAGCTTCATTGATGGAAAAAGATTTCTTCAAGTGGTTGCTTTAATTATCATTACTCGAAAGAGCTGGCATACTACATTAATATACAGGCTGCGACGGCAACTGCTTTTTTACCACTTTTAGACATGAAGAGCAAATTTGAATATCGATAAAGCTGACTTCTTTAATTTGAAGCTGTTAAACACATATATGCCTATTCTCTGACTTGTGTAGGATCAGTTGGCAAAAGTTTATGGGTCAGAAAAGTTATAAAATAGATCTCGTTTTCCTATATAGGCAAGCCATTAAAGGAAAAAGGCAGAATTAAATCTATACACAATGTTAATGGGTGCGGTATTCCTGTCTAACCAGTGGTATTAGCCTTGAAATTTTCAGTTGAACAGCTAAATATAATAGATTAAGTCGTTGACATTTCACAGGTCATGACAAAAACAAAGATGTAATTAACTTGAAGAAAATAAAAGGACAAGGGTCATTTGACTAACATGTTTGTTTTCGCGTGATGCCGATCATGCTTGAACCTCCATGGCTCATAGGGATATATCAATGGCAAAAAGGTTAGTGTTCCAACAATATCTTCCAATAATTTGTTCTTTGAGAAGGATTTGTGAGCGCAATCATGTCCTATTACAAAGAACTTCACAAATAAAACCAAACAAAGAAAATCGACTTTGAGATTTATGGTTAAGAAAAGGATATAAATAAAAAATAAATGAGGAAATAAATAGGTTAAATTCCGATTTGGAGATGGGCACGAAAAAGTTAAGTAAGTTGATCTGTGCTGTCTTTAACATGATTTCCTTTCTCTGCTGCGTTAGAGGTCACATAAAAATAGAATAATGGCAAGAACAAATAAAAGAAATACCAAAAAAAAGAAAGAAATACAGAACTCACCCCTGTAACTGCTGTTCCTGTCCAAGCCCAGGCCAGGGGAAGTAGGTACCATGGAGCTTTGGCAATCATGAAGAGCCCCATTGTGTATGAAGTTACTGATATCAAAACTGACTTCAATGCCTTTCCATCGTCAATCTCGAATACCTAGTGCAGTAAAACGCAATCTTAAAATCAAAGTTGCACCATGGATCGCAAGTTACTAACCAGTGGAAACAAAATATTATTTCTAATTTGGCCACTATATGAGTCCATTTTTGTCCTTCATTGTAATAATGGAGACTGACTTGAAGTTATTTCACAAAAGGGACTGGATACTCATTTTTGTAGTTTTTTTATATAAACAGTACATCTCATTCGGAAGAAGCGTGACTGTGTGAGCAACTAATGTAACAATGTCAATTACCAGATTTTAAAGGAAATAAGCGAACATTTAGATTTTCAAAAACCTTTGTCAGAGGAAATAATAATACCTTCTTTGGTAGTGACTCAGTAATATCTCTCATTGTGACGTTATCAGGTAGTGGTTCTCCAATTTGTCTAAAACCATATTTTTCACTTAATCGTTTTCTCTCCTCTGCAGAGTCTAAGGGTGCAGGTGCTATCGGAACTGCAACAGCTTGTATAACATTTTTCTTTCTCGAGTAAATTAAGCAGCCTTTCTGTTTCGAGCTTATCTGAGGTAGACTTTCCCACTTTAAACAATATGTTCCTGTTAATATATTCAAACAAAAGATTGTGCACGAAGCTGGTAAGACACAATGCAAAATCCATCCAAAACATCAAAGAGATTCAACTATTGTTACAGTTTTCAGCTTAGTTATCAAGCTTGGCCTAAAACTGTGCAATGCATAAGTAATCTTAGTATTCATATCTTAAATGCAAAATTGCTTTAAAGCTTTCCAGAAATATCACGGTGAACCATTATATCAATATGAATATGTTTGTTAATAATTAACATTAGCATTTGTCTGATAACACTGTTGCATCTTATTCCGTTTCACTAAACTATAATTTAGCTAAGACGTTTATCACAAAAGGGAAAGTCGAGAGATTTTTAGATTAGAAAATGGTCTTTAGTTTAGCAGTTCAATTTTCTTGGAATGTTATGCTCATGATCCAAAATTCGCGAGGAATGACTAATTCCAAGTTACTTTAAGCTATTCCAAATTTTGTATCCAAAATTCAGGGAGAAACAAAAGAACAACAATTCAATTTATAGAAAGGAAAATTTATACAGATGAAAATCCACATAATATAGCCACTAATTTTCAGTAATCAATTACACAACTAAACCCTCACAGAAGTAACATGCAATTACCATTCATAGAAGCTACATTTAAGTGTTCTATTAACAATCAAGAAATTTCACCTTCAATTCAAGAACGGAAAAGGGACAAAAATGGCCTTGAAATATTGTATATAGAACAAAATTGCCCTCCATTTGGCTGTAGGTCCAAAAATGGCCCTGAACTATTATAAATTGGACAAAAATGCCTTTGCGGTGGCAAACTGGCCCAATTATGCGTCTATCATGTTAATGGAAACCTGTATCCCCTTTTAAACTTTTATATCTTTGCTAAGGACATTGAAATAAGTGGGATAGCTTAATTATAGTTTTTTCATTCTTTGTCTAAAGTAATTATTGTCTGTGTTTATAATAATAGATTTGGTGTTTCTTCCTAGGCGCTTTTCTTGGCTAAAGCCCACACTTTAATTGTGCTTTGCGCTTAAAACTCCATCAGACTTTGGCGTTTTTCGCTTTTGACTACTCTGTGCCACTAATTTTCAGTAATTAATTACACAGCTAAATACTCACAGAATTAACCTGCAAATTACCATTCAAAAAGCTACATTTAGGTGTCCTCAATTCAAGAAACAAAAAAACGAAATCGTCGATAGACCCCCACCACCACCACCACAACAACACACTGACACCCACAATTAACTCAGTTCAAGAAAAAATGCAGATGAAAACCTACAAGTCTAGCTTCTTATTTTCAGAAATCAATTACATAGCCAAATCCCAACAGAACTAATCTGCAATTTACCATCCAAAGAAACTACTTTTAGGTGTTCCATAATCAAGAACACAAAAAATAGACCGGGGGGGGGGGGGGGGGGGGGGGGGGGGGGGGGGGGGGGGGGGGGGGGGGGGGGGGGGGGGGGGGGGGGGGGGGGGGGGGGGGG
>JAJOOO010007496.1:0-14487 GCA_029582685.1 Solanum piurae
TCCTCTCACCCCCCCCCCCCCCACACACACACACACATTTTTTTCACTCTACTTTTCTCCCCTTAGAAACTCTCAACCAAACACCTTTAATCTTCAACTAAATCACATTCCCCACTTCCTCACGTTCTCTTTAATTAGCATCAACTAACACCCAAAACCTTATTATAAAAGCACACGCACAGTATAGGAAAAGACGGAGAAAAAAAATACATGCAAAGAGAAAAAAGAGATCAGCGCAAGAGTAGAAAAAATCAATTGAGCAGGAAGTTGGGATTGAGATCTTGTTTACAACTGCTAGTTTGGATATTATCTTTGATGTTTCGTTTCCCTAGTTATTATTTTTATTTTTATGTTTTATATAAGTCAAGTTTATTTGGTCATGGATCATTCAAGATGAAGTTATGGTTGTTATTGATATCATGTTGCCATTTGTATATTAATATCATGTTGAAATAATGTGTTGAGTTTCGTATTTATATTTGACTTTGAATTCACTTATTTATTTAGTCATTGTTTTATGTTACTTTTTCATGATTATGATTATAATTTGTAAATAGAAATTATAATGACCTATATTGGGTTGTAAATATTCTTTAGGGATTTGGACTAATTTCAACATTAATGTGATAAAAAAGAATGATATGTTTATGGTGAGCAATAGGTTATTCAAAATATTCTGGTGTAAGCCTTTTTATATGATTCATGTCATACGCATTATTTTGTGAGATAAATGTTAACTTCAATTTTTTTACTGATAATTTCTAAAGAGTTTTTAAAAGCTTGTTTTCTATGAATGATTTGTTGAAGGAAACAAATAGGATGTTGAATATTTAATCCATATAGGTGCTAAATCTTATCTTATTTTCATGTTAATTGGTGTTTATTTAATGGTGTTAGAATCAAGCTATTCGTGTAATTAAATAGGTGATTTTCTTTACATTGGAGAGAATATCCTATATATCACTACAACAAAAACAACTTTTAGCGGCAAAAAATATTGACAAAAATAAAGAGTGCTAAAGTCTTTACCGGCATTAGTTAAGTGCCATTAGAACCAATATTGCAAAAGGCGTCAGAAACATATACAAAGAGTGCTAATTGCCGCTAAAAATATATATTTAGCGGCAATTAAGCTATTACCGTTAACTAATTACCGCTAATGATCACTTTTAATGTAGTGTATTTGTCTTACTTTATAGATTGGTATGTCAATAAAGTGTTAAGTTAAGCCCAAAACTTTTGATTAAAAATATTACTTAGAAACTAATGGAGTTATGTTTTGATAGTCATAGAATTATCTTTTGCCTAAGTCTAAAATTTATAGCTTTTAAATTGATTAATGCATCTTTAATAAGGGATAAGAAGGATATGTGAATTAGCCCAAAAAGTAATAAATAAACATCTCTCTAACATCACACAAGTATAAAAAAAAATTCTTTACAAAAGAGTAATAAATAACAATAAGGTTTCAGTAAAGAATGTGGTTTCACATCTTTTTGAGACACTTAAAAAGATTTAAGGATGCGGTGATGCACCCTAAGCAAATAATAATATTAATTTTGCTTTAACGTAAATGAAAAGTTGTAGACTAAAAATATTAAGGTGATGCAATTGAGAGAAGAAAGTAGTTAAGCTTCATAGTAATTATACCTCAAAAATTGAGAATGCAGTTATGCATCCGATTTGAGATCAATAAATTTCAACAATAAAATATATGAGCAAACTGTAGCATATAACCGTATATCCAAAAATATTTTAAAGTAAGTATAAGTTAATAAAAGCGACTATCACGAAAGATATGACCTTAGCTGACTTAGGCTTGTACACCCCTTCCCACTCTAACCTTTCCCTACCCGGGACCTCTAGAGTTGCCGACTTAGCATTACAAGTAAGCACAACATAATACAGGGACAACCAAGTCATGCATAAGATTATATCAAAGTCAGTCATATCCAGAATGACCAAATCAGCCCAAGTCTAAAAACTCATAAACAGGATAGGACAAGTACGATATACTTGGGTGACTATGACTTACTCTCCAACTGGGTAGAAACATTGATGGGGGCATCAATCACATCACAAATCACATCAAATCCCAAGACAAACTGAACTGATACATATGAATAAGTACAACCCGGATCAAACAAAATAGTAGTCATTCGGTCACAGACAAGAATAGCACCTGTGATCACTGCATCATACACCTCAGTCTCGATCTTGCCCGAAAAGGCATTAAACTGAGCCTTGTCATCTTGACGGAAAACCACCTTGCCTGGCGGCACTGCTTCCCTACCTGCATTACCATTTCCCCGGCCTCCACGGCCGCGCTGATTTTCTTCTCATATGCCCAGGTTCTTCACAATTGTAACACACTTAATAACTTAACCAAATAAGCATCGTTGCTATTGCAGTAGTCGTATCATGACCCTCTTTGATATACACTCAATCTAGGAAATCGCAATAGATATTCTAACCTCAATTGTTGCAACATAATTTCATCATTTACTAAGAAACCCATACATGTTATGACAACAATACTAATTGCATTTTTCAAAGTAATGGTGTTCATTATCTAATCTTCCCTTACAAAACTTCTTGAATGTTGTCACCTTGGAAAATTCAGACTTCACCCCTTTTACCTTCGTCACAAAATCAAACATTTCCCGAAAAGATTTTACTGAAGCATCCACCTGTAAGTTTGAATATACAAATCTGACATTAATCCCTTCACAAAATGACGAATTTGTTCTTTTAGACTAAAGCAAAGTGGAGTACCATATTTGGATAAAATAAAAACTTTTGCCTTGAAGGCTGCAACAAATATATTATGTTGCTCTATATTTAGGAACTCATCTCTCCTCCTATCCCTCAAAGTTTAGGGTATATACTTCTCCATAAAGAAAGCTATAAAATGTTTCCCAAGTCATGAGTAGTGCATTTACTAGTAGGCACTCAACATGAGATCACCACCACATTTTGGTATCTCCCTTGAACTGGTATATCATAAACTCAACACCAAATCACTCTACGTTATCCATCTTATGAAGCAGCTCATGAAAATCAACAAAAAAATTATAAGAATCTTCAGATTCAGTACCCATGAAGAATGAAGGTTTCAACCTTTAGAACATAATAAAAACCTCATGTTTGTTACTAATCATGAAAGGCCCACATTGAATCGGGGAAACATGCTTATTTGGAAGGACGCATCCTCTCTTGCCAGTGTTGGTGTTACCATTTATGTTGCTTTAGTTCTGACCATAGAGTGAAGGAGGAAAGACCAATTTGTATTACATGTATACCAATTGGATTCAAGTAATAGCAGGAAAGAAAAAAAGAAATGAGTTTTCCTAAAGTCCTGTAGTCTCTCGAATAAAAGTACAGACGTCTCTGTACCGTTCTGCAAGACTCTACTAGACTCATTTTGGTACAATGAGATCAATGAACCTAGGGTTCTGAGACCAACTTTGTCACGACCCAGACCGTCGTGAATGACACCCACACTAACCCTCCGGTGGGAGAACCATTACTACAACCCAACTAAGCAGCTTAACGAAAACTAGAACATTTAAAGATATGAAAGTAGGTTTAAATATCTAAAGAAATATGGAGTTACTCCGAAAGTTTAACAAAAACAACTACCAAAACTACTGCGGAAAACAACTCCTAGAACCCTAAACTCATTGTACCAAAAACTCTAATTTCAACAAGTCTAAGAAAAAGGGGTAAAACCCCAACAAAACATAAGAAATATCTAGAAACACTAGTCTAAGTCCGAAGAGAATGGACTAAACAAAAGAGGACCCATGGCAGCTTGGAAGAATTGGCTCACCCTTGAATCCGGTCTGGATCAATTAACTCCTAGATGAGGTTGATCAGTAACCGCCTGAAGATGCCCTATACTCAACAAAGAACGAGCAAGTGCAGTATCAGTATACAACCCCAGTATACCGATAGGATCCCGCGGCCACCCCCATAAGCGAAACATAGGAAAGCGATTACAACACAGTAAACACACATATACATAATACGCAATTCAGTTATCATTTCAAGAGCAACATACAGTTCCCAATATCAACGACAATTAGACATGAATGTATAATCACAGTGGTCCTCTCATGAAACCCATATCCAAACTGTTAGTGTGTCAGAACGTGAGACCTAATCTAATATACATGTGTCGGAACGTGACACCCGATCCAATATATGTGTCAAAATGTGACACCCGATCCAATAGATATGTCGAAACGTAACACCCGATCCAGTCAGCATAACCAAAATCACAATGACACCCATAATGAACAATACTCATAGTCATACAATCAAGTAATGGGTTCATGTCATGTAATTATTCATATACATATACTCATTTGCATTAGATTCGGTTTACATTCCTTATTCTCATACGTGCATACATACAAAGAAGCAATTACCGGCATATATCACACAAACAAGAAATCAAACCATCACCTACCTCGAAACCAAATTTGAATCCTCCTAAGACACTTGAGTCTTCCCTTTCCAGATTCTTTCTGCTTGTTCTTGGTCTAAAACAAGTAATTTAACGCAAGAATCAATAAACAAGGCCTAATTTACCCGGATAATAAATAATCTATAAATCCATGACCATCCCAAGATCCTATTATTCAATTAGGGTTTTTCCCACCATTTACTTTAGGCCAAAACCCTCCCCCAATGATAATTACACAAGAATCTACGTTCTACGGATCAAAAAATAGATTAGGGGAATAATAATCTTACCTTTTGCGCTAGAAGTCGTGGGAATCTGTTAAGAAATAGCCCCGGGTCATCTCTTAGCTCTCAAGAATGAAGGTTTGTAGAAAATAATGAATTTGAGGTTTTTCCCCAATTTAAGTCGCGACTGTCCCGCCACAGTGGGACCCAACCCGCCCTGGCGGAACCAACCCCGCTCTAGCGACTTGCACGGAGACAGAAAGTTGGAATTTGAGTTCCAAACTCCCATTTCACAACACACCTTCAAACCTTGACATTCTAAAACTACGCATTCATGCTAAGATCAGTTACGGGAGTTCTACTTACCCGAAATCAATTTCGTAAAGACGTACGGGCTCCTCAACGTCTTAGCTATCTACTCATGTAATCCAATTCATAATTAGTTACCCCATTATTTACCATATTTTCCTAGACCGCACCTGACTCAAATTTCATCCAAATCTGGACTAGGCTAGAAATTTCCAAGTCACTACTCAAAAGTTTTGTGGCCCTAATTCTTTCCCCATTGGCTTTTCTATAACGACAAGAACATGTCGTTACAATAGATACCAATTTACCCATCACTCATCCCTGAGTGACAAACTAGAAAAACCTAGCTAAGGTAAGAGTAGAGTAGTACCTGAATCGTCGAACAACTGGGGATACTTATCTCGCATGTCCTTATCGATTTCCCAAGTAGCTTCCTCAACTGGACGATGCTTCCATTGAACTTTCACGGACTTAATCTCCTTGGTCCTCAGCTTCCGGACATCACGATCAAGAATTGCAATTGTTTCCTCCTCATACTAAAGGTCTTTGTCTAACAGAACTGAGTCCCATTTTATGATGTAATCCCCATCCCCATGATACTTCTTCAACATGGACACATGAAACACTGGATGAACTCCAGATAAGCTAGGAGGTAAGACCAACCTATAAGCCACTAGCCCTACACAGTCAAGGATCTCAAATGGTCCAATATATCAAGGACTAAGCTTGCACTTCTTGCTAAATCTCATCACTCCTTTATGGGTGACACTTTAAGAAGAACGTTTTCACCAGCCTGAGATGACATGTCCCTTACCTTACGGTCTGCATACTTTTTCAGACGACTCTGGACTGCTAGAAGCTTAGCTTGGATGCTTCTCACATTATCTTAAGCATCTTTCACCAAATCAACCCCCTAAGGGTTTCATATCTCGAGTCTCAAACCAACCAATTGAATACCTACACATTCTCTCATACAATGCCTCAATGAAGTCATTTCAATACTTGAGTGATAAATATCGTTGTATGTAAACTTAACTAACAACAAAAGTGATTCCCAATAACCATCAATGTTGATTGTACACACGTCTGCAACATGTTATCAAGGACATTGACACAATCATCAGGACGAATCCTTTCGCACTTAAACATGATAAAATTCTAAATCAATACTCGTTACAATTAGAAGTAAACCAGAAACAACCAACACACACTCATACTACCAAACAATCATAGTCTTAACGACATCTCCATTCCACAATATAAATTCCCATGAGCTTAAGTTATAAAAATTTGATCTTTAGACATTAGATACTCATCGAGGGATAGGTTCAAGCATACAAAACCCATAACAACACTATCAAAATGCTAGATTTAGCAATTGTGATTGTAGATAACCCTTAAGAATAGTAGAATTGGACCCAATGATCCCCACATTCTACCCAGAGAACATCGTAGGATCGGTACACCTGATCCACTTCTAAGGATCCACCCACAAAAGTGAAAACACACGTGAGCATATCTAGTGAATCATACTCACAATCATGTACAAAATGAAATAGATGGTCACACATAAGAATTTACGGAATAATTATTAAATAGCACTAAAGGTTTTCATCCTAAAGAGCCGATACCAACCCTTTCCATTCAGTTGACTCCACATACTCTTCATATCAATCCACTGAAGCCCACACTATGACAATTTACCTTGCTATAAACTAACACTTTTAAATGAAAACCTTTCTTAGGTACTGTCATGACCCAGACCGTTGTGATTGGCACCCACACTAACCCTTCAGTGGGAGAACTATTACTACAACCCAAACTAAACAACTTAACCAAAAACTATGCATTTAAAGATACGGAAGCAGGTTTAAATGAAAATAAAAATATGGAGTTCCCATAAACTCCAAAGGTTTAAGAAAATAACTTAACCAAAACTAATGCGGAAGTCTTAACCCTTAGAACCTAAAAGTCAATGTACCAAAACTCTACTAACGACAAGTCTAAGAACAAGGGGTAACACCCGATCCCATGTTTATGCCAGAACGTGGCAACCAATCCCATTTTTATGCTGGAACGTGGAAACCGATCCAAGTTAGTGTGTCGAAATGTAACACCCGCTCCATTCAACAAACCACAAGCATAATCACAATGTATATTCTCACAAAAATATAACAAAAGGTGATTCATGGCATACAGTTATTCAATTATCCTTATTTACGATTAGGGTGATCAATAATGCAACATTCGCATACATACATGCATTATAATGAGCAATTACAAACATATATCACACCAACATTAAATCACAACCATCACCTACATTGAAACAAGCTTGAATTCCCTAAGAAACTTGATTCGTTCCTTTTTGGATTCGTTCTTCCTGTTCTTGGTCTACAAACAATTAATTTAACATGGGAATCAATAAACAATGACTAATTACCCAAATTAATAACACTTCTATCAACTCTAGATCATACCCATGATCCATATACCCAGATTAGGGCTTTCTCCACCATTATTTCCAGATCAAAACCCTTCCCCATCGATAATTACCCTCTAGATTACGTTCTACGGATTGAAAAATGGATTCGAGAAGTTAAAATCTTACCTTTAGCCTCGAGAATGGTGGAAAACTGTCAAGAAAACCCCTGGGTTCGTTCCTTAGCTCTCAATTTAAAAAATTGCAGAATAAAATATTTTTGGGGTTTATTTCTGACTTTAAGTCGTGTCTGCCCCGTCATGGCGACACTCACCTCGCTACAGAGGCCCCGCCCTGGAGGCAGAAATCCCGCCTCAGCGGCTTGCACGGAAAAAATGAGTAAAATTAATAATTCCAAAACCCCATTTCACAATACACCTTCAACCAACGACACTCAGAAACTACCCGTTCACGCTAAGATCAGTTTTGGTAGTTCTACTCACCCGAATTCAATTCCGTAAAGTCGTATCTACTCATGCAATCAAATTCCTTATTAAATCACCCAATCATTACCAGATTTCCCTAGACTGACATGACTCCGATTTCGACCAAATCTGGACTAGGTTAGGAAATTTTAAGTTACTACTCAAAAGTTTTTCTGGTCCAATTCTTTCCCCATTGGTTTTTTCCTAACGACGGAATCAGGTTGTTATAGGTACTTAATAATCAACAGTAATAAAATTTATGACTCAACCCAAGTGTGAGTCCTTTGAAATGCTCAATACCTGATACAATTGATCATTTCTCACCTTACCAATTCATACCTTGACAAAATATATCACCACAAATGTAGACTTACCATAAAAAAATCTGAATTTTAAATTCAACCATATAATACAATTCCCTTATCTATCAGCATTAGCTTGTACCTTGAAGATTTTTATGAATTCATGGATCTTTTCTTATCATTTATCGCATCTCCATCGATATTACAATATCTTTCGCTAAAAATTCAATCGTACTCATTACTAAACTCATAAAAAAACAAAGCACTTATCATTACATTCGAGCTAATATCTGTACACTCCTTTCTCAATTCTTTTCCAATAGTTTTTAACCAATCTGATGGATTTGTGACACTATTACCATAGCCACAGAAAATGAATGAATTCATGCGTCTCTGAACCCAATTCTCTACCCCTCTAAAGATTCCTCTTTAGCCTTGGCAATCAAATAAAATATTCTTGCTCTCGCCTCTCTCTAAAGGTTGTACTACATCCCACTATTTTTTCTTCATTATGACTCTAGCTTTTTTTTAATTCTATTCGAGTGGTGTCCCACCATCTCTTAAAACCTTCCATACAACTATGTTACTCCCTAAATATTAGGAAACCACAACCTTAGATACTGGCAAGTCGTAATTACTAAACAAAATTCACTTAACCAACAATCTTATTATATAGTTGCATCCCATCACAATCCATCACGAGCTCTTATTACCATTATGCTCAGTCAGCCCTGGCTATCACTACGAAGTCAAGATTTTCATCGACATGCCACCTCAAACTCAAGTGCACCCATCAAATTCAAAGGACTAACCCAATTTTTTACGCACTTTCTTACTACAATCTTCAATTGCCTTCACCCAAGTATACTCAATGGAACTTTCTTTATCCATAAGCTTGTCATTCTGATATCATTCCACTCTTTAATGGCTTCAGATAAAATCACCAGTCCTCATACTATCACCCTTTTTCTTTAACAAATAAGACAGGAGCACCCCGCGGGGAAGCCCTAGGACGGATGAAACCTTTATTAAGAAGCTCCTAGATTTGAGCTTTAAGCTCTCTCAATTCTGCTGGAGCCATGTGATAAAGAGGAATGGAGATGGGGTGAGTGCCAGGTTCCAAGTCAATGCAGAAATCTATATCTCTATCCGGAGGCATACCAGACAAATCGGTAGGAAACAGTTCCTTGAATTTAGACACTACAGGAATATTCTCAATAGAGGGAGGCTCAACATCAACCTCCTGAATATGAGTCAAATACGCCAAATACCCCTGCCCCACCAGTTTCCAAGCCCGCACAAAAGATATGACCTTAGCTGGCTTAGGCTTGTACACCCCTTCCCACTCTAACCTTTCCTACTCAGAATCTCTAGAGTTACCGACTTAGCATTACAAGTAAGCACAACATAATAGGGGGACAACAAGTCATTCTTAAGATTATATAAAAGTCAGTCATATCCAGAATGACCAAATCAACCCAAGTCTGAAAACCCATAAACAGGACATGACAAGTACGATATACATGGGTGACTATGACTGACTCTCCAACTAGGGTAGAAACATGGATGAGGGCATCAACCACATCACAAACCGCATCAAATTCCAAGTCAAACTGAACTGACACATATGAATAAGTAGAACTCGGATCAAATAAAATAATAGCTATTCGGTCACAGAAAAGAATAGAACCTGTGATCGCTGCATCAGATACCTCAACCTCGGTCTTGCCCGAAAAGGCATAAAACTGAGCCCTATCATCTTGACGGGCAACCTCCTTTCCTGGCACTGCTCCCCTACCTGCATTACCATTTCCCGACCTCCACGGCCTCGCTGATTTCCTTCTCATATGCCCAGGTTCTCCACAATTGTAACACATTTAATAACTTAACCAAGTAAGCATTGTTGCTATTGAAGTAGTCGTATCATGACCCTCTTTGATATACACTCAATCTATGAAATCGCAGTAGAGATTCTAACCTCAATTGTCGCAACATAATTTCATCATTTACTAAGTAACCCATACATTTTATGACAACAATACAAATTGCATTTTCCAAAGTAATGTTCATTATCTAGCCTTTCCTTACGAAAACTTCTTGTCTGTTGTCATCTTGGCAAAGTCTTCTGACTTCACCCCCTTCTACCTCCGTCACAAAATCAACCACTTCCTGAAAAGATTTTGCTAAAGCAGACACATATAAGCTTGAATCTACTAATCTGACCTTAATCCCTTCACAAAACGACGGATATGCTCTTTTAGACTGAAGCAAAGTGGAGTACCATATTCAGATAAAACACAAACTTTTGCCTTAAAGGCAGCAACAAATATATTATATTGCTCTATATTCAGGAACTCATCTCTCCTCATATCCCTCAAAGTTCAGGGTCTATACTTCTCCATAAAGAAAACTATAAAATGTTTCCCAAGTCATGAGTTGTGTATTTACTAGTCGGCACTCAACATAAGACCACCACCACATTTTGGTTTCTCCCTTGATCTAGTATATCATAAACTCAATGCCAAATCACTCTACCTTATCCATCTTATGAAGCAGCTCAAGACAATCAACAAGAAAATGATAAGAATATTCAGATTCAATACCAATGAAGAATGAAGGTTTCAACCTTTAGAACATAATAAAAATCTCATGTTTGTCACTATTCATTACATGCACACATTAAATCGGGGAAACATGTTTATTTGGAAGGATGCATCCTCTCTTGCTAGTGTTGGTGTTATCACTTCTATTGCTTTAGTTCGGACCATAGAGTGAAGGAGGAAAGATATCAATTTGTATCACCTAGATACCAATTAGATTCAAGTAATAACATAAAATAAAGAAAGAAATGAGTTTTCCTAAAGTTCTATAGCTTCTCGAATAAAAGTACATACATCTTTATATCGTTCCGCAAGACTCTACTAGACTCATTTTGGTATAATGAGATCAACGAACCTAGGGATCTGATACCTACTTTTTCACAATCCAAACCATCGTGATTGGCACCCACACTAACCGTCTGGTGGGAGAACCATTACTACAACTCAACTAAGCAGCTTAACGAAAACTAGAACATTTAAAGATACGGAAGCAGGTTTAAATATCTAAATAAATATGGAGTTCCCATAAACTCCAAAAGTTTAACAAAAACAACTACCAAAACTATTGCGGAAAACAACTCCTAGAACCTGAAAGTCATTATACCAAAAACTCTAATTTCAAAAAGTATAAGAAAAAGGGGTACAACCCCAACCAAACATAAGAAATATCTAAAAACACAAGTCTGAGTCCGAATAGAATGGACTAAACAAAAGAGGACCTATGGAAGCCTTGAAGAACTGGCTCACCCTTGAATTCGATCTCGATCAGTAATCGCCTAAAGATGCCCTGTACTCAACAAAGAACGAGCAAGGGCATTATCAGTACACAACCATAGTGTACTAGTAGGATCATGCGGCCACCCCAATAAGTGAAACATAGGCAAACAATTACAACATAGTAAACACACATATACAGAATACGCAATTCAGTTATCATTTCAAGAGCAACATACAATTCCCAATATCAACGACAATTAGATATGAATGTATAATCACAGTGGTCCTCTCATGGAACCCATACCCAAAATGTTAGTGTGTCAGAACGTGTCATCTGATCCAATATACATTTGTTGGAACGTGACACCCTATCCAATCTATGTGTTGGAACATGACACCTAATCTAATATATCTGTCGAAACGTGACACCCGATCCAATAGATATGTCGGAACGTGACACCCGATCCAGTCAACACAACCACAATCACAATCACACCCATAATGAACAATACTCATAGTCATACAATCTAGTAATGAGTTCATGACATGTAATTATTCATATACATATAATCATTTGCATTAAATTCAGTTTACATTCCTTATTCTCATACATGCATGCATACAACGAAGCAATTACCGGCATATATCACACAAACATGAAATCAAACCATCACCTACCTCGAAGCCAAGCTTGAATCCTCCTAAGACACTTGAGAATTCCCTTCATAGATTCTTTTCACTTGTTCTTGGTCTAAAACAAGTAATTTAACGCAATGATCAATAAATAAGTCCTAATTTACCCGGATAATAAACATCTATAAATCAATGGCCATCCCAAGATCCTATTATTCAATTATGACTATTCCCACTATTAAATTCAGGCCAAAAACCTCCCCAATGATAATTACCCAAGAATCTACATTCTACGGATCAAAAAATGGATTAGGGGATTAATAATTTATCCTTTTGTGCTAGAAGTCGTGGGAATCTGTCATGAAATAGCCCTGGTTCGTCTCTTAGCTCTCAAGAACTAAGGTTTGTGGAAAATAATGAATTTTGGGTTTTTCTCTAATTTAAGTCGCTATTGTCCCGCCACAGCAGCCCCGCCTTGGAGGAACTAACCCAGCTCTGGTCGCTTGCACAAAGACAAAAATTTGGAATTTGAGTTCCAAACTCCCATTTCACAACACACCTTCAAACCTTGACGTTCTAAAACTACCTCATCACGCTAAGATCTGTTTTGGGAGTTCTACTCACCCGAATTCAATTTTGTAAAGTTGTACGACATCCTTAACGTCTTAGATATCTATTCATGTAATAAAATTCATAATTAGATCCCCCCATTCATTACCATATTTCTCTAGATCGTACCTGACTCAGATTTCGTCCAAATCTAGACTGGGCTAGAAATTTCCAAGTCACTACTTAAAAGTTTTCTGGCCCCAATTCGTTCCCCATTGGCTTTTATATAACGACGAGAACAAATCGTTACAGTGACCGTACTAAAACCACGGGATTCGTGGGATTCCTAATACCTTCCCCTCGGTCAATAGAGTTTCTATCACTTGGGATAAATTTTGTCCTCTTGCTTATTTCATTCTATTATGTGCATAAATCTATATTATTTTTCTATCAGATAGCTGTAAATTAGTTAAAATAAATAAACAATAGGCCTTATTTGTCAAATTGTAAGCCCCTACATAATTCGCAAGATTCTTCCGGACCCACATTTGTGGACCTCGAGGGGTGATTAACACCTTCCTCTCAAGGTAACTTTAACCCTTACTCGAATTACTTATTTTTTTCATGCCTCGAGCCTACAACCTGAACATAATTCGCACTCGAAACCATTGTTGATTCTCAAGCGAACCCTTGGCGTAGCTCCTTACTCAGCGAAAGACTTTCTCAAGCAAAGTAAAAATCATGATGCAAAAATAACTTTAAAAACTTAATTTAAACTCAAATTCAATAATCGTCTTAAAATAATTTAACACGTATTAGTTAAATACCTCATGGACTCAAAACATTACAACAACAAGGAAATAATGATAGACTCCCTGACCTTTAAACTATATATGAAGTCTCTACTATTAAAGAAGGACTATTGGGACAAGACTCATGACATCCTGACAAATTGAAAGTAAAAATGGAACCCTCCGGAAGCAAGGAGGCTCACCATAGCTAACTGGAATTGCAAGTGATATCAATGAAACTTATGTTGATGACCCTGAATACATGTACCTACATCATAAAAGATGTAGGCCAAATGGCATCAGTACATGGAATGTACAAGCATGTAAGGGGAATTCTAAAGCATAAACATAAGCTTGAACTGATGGAAAAGAAACATACTTACCTCTTCTTAACTCACTAAACTCAACTCAACTCAACTCAACTCAATGAAATAGGGCTAAACTCAACAATAAGGTACTTAACCCAGTGAAACATAGTTCAACTTAACTCAAAGAAATAGGGCTCAACTCAATAATAAGATACTTAACTTAGTGAAATAGGGCTCAACTCAAGATACTCAAGGATAAACAAATAATAAAAGATGCAATATATGGAAAGTTGTAAAATAATAGATAGCAACTCAATTGTATGTAAAAATACAATAAAAACTCATTTGTATGTATAAATACAATAATAACTCTTATTTGGGAGATTCTCTATCTGTCAACCATAATTATGAGTTATGTGATGATACATCATCTTGCCCCATTGTCAGAACTGTCATACACCTTCCGGGGTATAGAACACCTCAACTAAGTGGATCCACTAAACTATGCTTAAAAATAAATAAGAAATCATCTAAAAAGTATGGCCTTTTCTATCCACGTTAACTACATGGTTTATGAGGACTTTGAGTTATCTAAACTCATCCCGATATCTGTGCTCAATACTTTGAGTGGCTCTTTAGCTCGCCTAAAGTTCCAGTGCGCTAGCTCTTGTGAAGA
>JAJOOO010007497.1:0-14307 GCA_029582685.1 Solanum piurae
CATATATTTAAAATTTATTACAAACAAAGCTGAATTAAACTGATCATGATTGAGTTTATAAATTAAAAGCGATAATTAACCGCTCAACCCGATTTTATAGGCTGATTTTGCTACCCCAACATAGTTTAATCACACCACTTCCATGGCTTTCCAACTTGTTATTGGATGCAAATTTATATACTTACTCTTTCTATCTCAAATTATTTGTGTCCTTTCTCTTTATATTATACTCTCTTGAGAAAACATTAATACGGAGAAATTTTGATTATTTATGTATAAAAATATCATCTTATTTTATTAAATATTTACTTTATTTATGTTAAATTTTAGACATCTATTTTGTTAAAATACCTAATAATCGGAGGAAATAATATACTATAAGTTTGGGGCAATATATAATGTGGAAATATTATACCAATCTCAACCAGTCAATGATCAAAGAAAAGGAAAATGCCAGTATAAGAATCATAGGAAATAACTGGAGAAAATGTGCTTCTGCATTTGACTTTTATCAACAGTAGCTAGTTATAGAGATTGAAAGCGTTGCCTTAAATAATTAAAATAAACAATTGAAACTAATGAGTAATTTTAACACGTTGGTTGAGGAGTAGATAAAAAAGAAAAGAATATTAATGGAGCATAACATATTATATATAAGTCCAAAATTCCAATAGTTGTGTACAAGAAGCTGGTCCTGGCATACCTCGGGAACATCCATGGTATGCGAAGAAATGTAAAGTCTTAACTTAGTGGTCCTCTTGTCAATATTGACAGCTGCTCTAAAAGAAGCCAAAATGCATATATATGCATATACAATATTTCCAAATCAATCTCATAAATTTATGACATGTATTTGCATATACAATCTTTTAACTTAATTATGGTGCATAAAAACACCCAATATTGATAAGCTTTCATCGTAATGAAGTGTTTGATGGAAGTATTATGTGCCAGCGCCAAAATATTTAGGAGTCGTTTGGTGAGACGTAATTGAGAAAATAATATTGGTATTAACTTTGGTAATATTTAGTCCTTTATTTGGTGGTGTTTTCAAACTTATGTATAAGTTATTAGTTAGATGCTCTATTTAGTTCTTTCTTATACATATGAACACCATGACATAATTAGTAATATCTGAGTTACTAATATATGGATAAATATGATTAAAAACAGAACAGTTTTTTAAATCTCGTAAAGTATATGAAGATAAAGAATGTGAGATATTTTTGAAAATAAATATTTTTTAGAAATCATGTCATGCATATACAGTAAAATCCCACTAAATTAATATAGGTGGAATCATAAAATATTACTCCCTCTCTTTAAAAAAGAATGACATAATTTTCCTTTTAGTCTGTTTAAAAAAGAATGATTTTTTTTCTTTTTTGGTAACATTTTAATTTCAGTTTTCCACGTGACATGTTTAAGGTCACAAGATTAATAGACAATTTTGTACATTTGACATAACTTTAATTTAGGATCACAAGATTCAAAAATCTTCTTTATTTTATTAAACTTTGTGCCAAGTCAAACTAGGTCACTCTTTTTAAAACGGAGAGAGTTATTTTGTAGAGGTATTATTTAATCGAAAGAGTGTTTCAATACCACAAAATTTGTTCGGGGATGAAAGAGAGTATTATTTTGTAGAGGTATTATTTAATCGAAAGAGTGTTTCAATACCACAAAATTTGTTCGGGGATGAAATCTTAATGAACTTAAATGAACTCACTTGTGAAAACATTATTCATCATAACTTGAGGTCATGATTAATGATCTCGGTTACCGCAATAAAATGAATGTTAATAACCCATTGAATGGGTGAAAATGATATATTATTAGAGGTCCAGAGCATAAAACAAATTGTGGATATCATTAGAAAAAGTAATGTTGATGATAAAGTTGAAGATGATACAATACTTAGAACCAGTTACGCATAAAAAAATATTTATCACATCTAGAACTCATCACAATTTTATGGTGCAGTTTGAAAAGTCAACACCAATTTTTTTGGATGCAATAAGAAAAATTAGAGATGAACTTCAATTTGCTTTAAAATTTAATAAAAACAGAACGTGATAGAATCATATTTTATTAAATTGTTTGAGATATATTTATACTTTTAAAGAATTATTAATTTATAATACTAATGAAACCATATGTTTATATAAGTGTCTTTTGAAAATATATTATCTTATCGAAATGAGTGATTTTTTCCATGACCAAAATAGGGACGAAAAAAACTATAATCTTAAAGAGATTATTAATTAACTATTAATTTGATGAGATTTTACTATATTTATTTGTCCAACTTTATATAAATATAAATATCTATTTATATTACTCTAACACCAAGTTAAAAGAGATGTATTATCCAAAGAAAAGGGTTGAAAAGTGAGTCAAATGTGAAAGGAAAAATATAATAGTTAGTGGAGAAAAAGATATGCGAGCACTCGTCGACGTAGTTGCGTTGGTAAGTGGAGCAAGTTGAGTAAATCGAGGGGCAGAGTCTCCCATACAATGGGCGGAGAAAAGATTCTCAACTGCTGGCGCTGCGTTGCACTATAATTCAACTTTCTCTCCCACTCATTCGCGGAGACACGGAGCCGTTCTAATTACCCAATACTTTTGGAACCCAACCCCACTGTACAATACTACGTAATACTTTATTCCCCTTCCCACTCAACCTCATCTCATGTCCACTCATTTTACTCAAAAGCCACTCATTATTCTTCACCTAACCATAGTTTACTTTCTTAATCATGGTTTACCTCACTTCATCCAATAATTCTCTACATCCTTATACCCTTACCTCACCTTCCTTTTCATCTCTATATATCTCTCTCCGTTTTCTTTTCTCCGAAACTCCCTTCTACTTTCATTACTTCAACATTGCTCCATTTCTTCTGCACCGAGCTACTAATTAAGTGTGATATTCAAGTTTTGTCTGTTTATAATTTAGAAAAGAAGTTTACGTTTATATTTTCTCATCATGAGTTGCAACGGCTGTCGAATTCTCAGGAAAGGTTGCAATGAGAATTGCATACTCCGACAAAGTTTACAAGGCATTGAAAGCCCTCATGCTCAAGCCAATGCCACTGTATTCGTCGCCAAATTCTTCGGCAGAGCTGGCCTTATGTCTTTCCTCACTTCCGTTTCCGAATCTCAACGACCAGGTACGAATTACTTTTAATTCAAGTGCATGAAGCCATTTTTAACTAGTATAGGAGTACTTGAATTTGAAAAAAAAGAAAAAAGAAATTATGCTGAGGAGTTTTGGTTTGCGTACCTGCAGCTTTATTTCAGTCGCTGTTGTTCGAAGCGTGCGGAAGGACAGTAAACCCGGTGCACGGAGCAGTAGGATTACTGTGGACGGGTAACTGGCACGTGTGCCAGTCGGCGGTAGAAACAGTGCTTAAAGGAGGCGTGTTACGGCCGTTGCCGGAGTTTTCAGGTGTTACTGCTTCGCCGGAGTTTGATTCCGAAGCAAACGATGTTGATCTGTTTAGATCGCAAAGCTCCAACTTCCGATCTAAGAGGAAAATTGTAGATGAGGTGTCGGAGGATCTAGATCTCGGACTTACATCAGGATCATCAACGATGGTTGCCGGAGGTAAACTTAGCCGGCGAACGGAGAAACGAAGAGCGGCGACGCCTTCATTGAATTCGGATGAATCTGATACCACTACTTTGGAAAGTGGTTTTGTATACCATCAAAATCCACAACAAGGAAATGAAACGAAGCTTCTTAGATTGTTCTTTTGAAGATTGATCCAACTTTTAGTTACCGATTACTGATTAACTTAAGCTTCTGAAGCGAGTTTTGCTTTTTTGTTGTCAAAAATGTTACGCATCTCAAACTTACTAGTTGTAAGTTTTTTGGTAACTTAAGGAGGTAATTAATTAAAATACTTCCATGGCACTGGATTTCTCCATTTATGAAGTTTTGAGGAAAAAAATGAGAGTTGCCTCTTTTTTGTTTGTTCTCTCTTTTTTTCTTTTTTTTTTCAAGTGTTTGCTCTAATAAATCGTACTCCTTCGGTCCTATTTTATGCGACATTTTTTGGATTTTGAGATTCAAATAATTTTATCTTTGATAGTAAGTTTTTATAGATTTTTTAAATATTTTAAATTATTAATTATTGTGATTTATATTGTAGTATTTTTTAAATAGTTACAAATACATAAATATCATTTAAAAAAATATAAAAATTCTATGCGCAAATTCTCAATCAAACTTAAACTGTGATTTTAAAAAAAAACAAAAAATGTCATGGAAATTAGGACATAAGAAGTAATAAAAGTCAATTGAGTATCCAAGTTACCTATATTAGCAGTTTAAATGAGAATATATGAGTAATGTAACCAAAAAAAATTCTAGGATAATTAACCTTTTGAGTAATTTGTGTTAAAACTTCTAATACTACACTAATGAAAATTTAGCATATACCATCTTTTAGTTCTAAATTCTTCTATTATCGAGTACGAGTATTTACATACATTGTAAAATAATACTGAATTTGCCTCTTGACTAGATATATATGCACAACAATACAAAGTAGAAGGTTTATGACTTACAATTTGTTCTCATTAATAAGTCCTGTCATTTATTACGATTTGCCAAATTAAGCTCGACCAAACCTTTTTATTCATGTCTAATGTCTAAAGCAAATGAAGTAACGAATATTATCATATAAGAATTAGTTTAATTAAGTGATACTCCAAACAAATACTTAAAAAAATCTACATGAATGATAAATACTTTATTAATATGCTTCTTCGCTCCACATAGATATTGCGTTGAGAATCAACAAAGCAAATGTACGTATGAACTATGGAGTATTTGAATAAAACACGTCCAAATATAAATTAGATATTTTACCAAAAGAAAATAGAAATTGAGAGTTCAATAAGCTACCCTGGACTAGAACTAGACCTAGTTTAGGATCAAGTCGGGATAAAAAACTTGAAAGCCTGTTTGAATTGACTTATTTTAAAATCAAAATAACTTTACTCATTTTAGAAGTATTTGAGTAAGATTGAAAAGTATTATTAAACACATAAAATGTCGACAACAAATATATGTCCCTCAGCAGGAGCTTATGCAGTTTTTTTTTTCCATTACTTGTCAATAAAAACTAAAGTTTCGTCATATATCATAATAATAATAATAACAATAAGATATACTCTATATTATTAGCAGCGGATTATATATCCAACTATCAAGTGTGAGTAGTGGAACATTTTGTTAATGTAGAAAGTTTTTGGTGAAAAGACTTGAACATACCAAAAGTTAGAATGTTGACATAAATAGTGAAAGATCTTGTGTAAAACACACTTACCATTTGAAAATTTTCAACATCCAGTCAATCTTTATACAAAGAATTGGTCCCCAAAGAAACCACTGAAAGAGCTATCGTTTGAAGATTACGCAAAAATGACGAAGTTGCTTTCACTACTTTGAGGTCTGAGGCGCAATCAGATTTAAAGTATTTTTGAGTTATTATGATCAGTTTAGTAAAGTTTATTTTTTATCATAATTAATATTTATTGTAAATTATAATAATTTATAAGTAGTACTTTTGACGTAGTTTTTAAATACATGTATTGTAGTTCAAAAAAACTTGAAGATTTCATGCCGAGATTCACAAATTTAAATTGATTGACTCTCGAAATTCAAATTGTGTCACATAAACTGAGACAGAAGAAGTATAATAATATGGAAAACTATATATGTTGCGAAAACTAATGAAGGCACAACTCGTGCATACCATGTGGCTAATATTTGTGAGGTCATTCACCTGATAAATGAATCTCACATGACAACCATTTTAACTTCAATCAATATCATAAAAAAGATTCTGAATATTATTTGTAGTAGTAGTAGTTATAATGTCCCTCAAAGCTTTTGTTTTGTTTTTGCAAACTGAAATATTTTAGAGGTACTATATGACAGAAATGATGATCTCAATGAGTCAGACAATATAAAAGGTGAGTTAAATCAAATAAAGTAGTAGTTGTTGAACAAGTCAGTATACATATTTAATCCACAAACATTAATTCTGGCTTTTCAGTTCTAAAAGAGCCATATTTAACATGCATTTATATACTCCCAAGTTTGGGGGTAACCAATAAAAAATTAAAACAAATTATACTAGCTTAGCTAGGGATGACGGGGAGCAGCAAATTGGCCGGTGGTGAAGAGGGTCCTACGCACAATTTGCATTACATGTTCATCACTTTATCCAATTGGTCAATTAATTAATTATTATACGAGTACGTAAGAGTGTCAAATGAACAGATTAAGCAAGATTATATTTGAGTGGGTTAGATTTACTCAACATCTTTTGATGTTTTAAAAGTTTCTTAAAGGATTATTTTGACAGCGATAGAAAATTTCAGGTATAACGCTTAAACTGATCTACGATAAATCTTGTCCGTTGAAATTTAAGCAGTTTTAATTGTTATAAGATTGATTTGACAACCCTAATCCCATTACAATGAAGATAAGTGATTTTTAAAATTGAAGATGGATATAATTGAAGGCAAAGCTTGTATGTTTACTTTCAAAGTTGCAATTTAGGTTTAACCCTCCCTACCTAAATAGCTTTACAAAAAAAGATGTTTAAAGAAATAGAGTATGTTAAAAGTAGGGTCCACAATCCACAACCTAAATATATAGAAAAAGGAGGGATCCATAATCCACAATTTATTAATTTTATTATAGATATAACAAAAAATGTAAACACAAAAAGGTTGAAAATGCAGCAACACACAGCAGTTGGATGATGGCATCATCATCATCATATGAAGAAGAGGTAGCAGCACCAACCAAATTTAAGAAGCATATTTTTTAGTCAATTTCTAATGTCACATTGGCTAATAATCCATTAACTTTACACAAAAGACTTGGAAGATAAACCCCACCACTATTTATAACATATTCTTTCCTATTTTATACTACTAGTTTTCCTTCTATTCTAATTAGGGGTGTTCACGGGGTTGGATTGATTATTGGTCAAAATTAAAATTGAACTAATTTAATCGGTTTTAAAATTATCAAAACCAAACCAAACCAAATATAATATACACTTATCGATTTGGTGGTTATCAGTTTCGGTTTGGTTTGGTTATTCGGTTATTAATCATACACAAAAATAAAAGAAACAATTCATTCAAAATGTGAAAAAAGTGACAACAATCCATTCAAAACGAAAAATAGTTAGAATGACTTAAATTACTGAACTTTCGATCACTAAATTTACTATCAATAAAGCTTTAAAATTCACTATATTGGCCTAGAAGGAAAAGACAATAACATTTTCAGTCTGACAAAGAATTGTCATAGACACTCATATACATGAAATCAATAAGATAAATGTTTCATCTTGGACATTTTTACTTTCATAAGCAAATTATAAAGAATTTTTAATGAAAATATGTATAAGATCTTTAAAATTGTTTATAAAAATAATATATTAAGTATGTATATTAATAAAATATATGTATATAATTCATCGATTTGGTTTAACTATTTCTTCATTTTTTTCGAATAAAACCATAACCAACCCAAACCCAAATAAAATCGGTTTTATTTTATCGATTTGGTTTAGTTTTTCGGTTTGGATCAGTTTTTATCCAAACCGTAAACATCCCTAATTCTAATTACCTCCCATGTTTTTCTTTTTAGTTCGTCCAAAAAAAAAAATCAATCCAATTGAAAGTCTTAATCCCTCCTTCAATTGGTCCAATCTTCTCTATACTTGTAAATATTATGTTTTATATTTACAAATAAATATCTAAAATTTATTTTAATTAAAATGGACTATATTTATTGGTGAGGAGTGAGGAGGATATTTCTTGGGCTATCACCAACACACAACCTACCAATAAATTTGTGAACATTGTAGAGCCCTTATAATCATAAGTGATTTATGAACTATATAACATGAGAGGGTTTTCTCTCATCCCTTATATATAATTTGGACCATTTGAATATAGTGAGGTCCACAAAATCGATGGCTAGATTTTGAGGACCACCACCATGTAATGTAGTTTAGGGCCATAGGCCCAAATTATCTCAGACACAATCTTGAGCTGTGAATAATATTTGACACAAATTTGGATTCGATTAAATCTTTAGATGGAGAGTTTTTTTAAAGGCAAATTAAGAGGAGTTACGAGGCGCACAAAATTGTCGACTTTCTATGCTTTATGTTTTAGTGATTCCATAACAATGTTGTTCATTTGTTGTATCCAAGGCAAGTAAGTCACAACAGAATAGTTTGCACATGCTTTGTGTATTGTCGGTTTTTGTTTAACCATTCAACGATTATCTGAACTTTCATTTTGTTGTTGGTAAGAGTGAAGAGTACAAGTGGTTGCGGTTCCGATATTTGACGTTTGACCGCACGCCTGGGGAATCAAATCCTTATTGTCAACCTTGAAACTGTCGGTAACTCTTGCTTTAGTCAAATACTCATGTAAACTAAGGCAAGTACAAAATACCTTGACAATGTGAACTAATTAAAGAGTGAGTATTACTTAAATGGTCATTGACTTTAGGTAGACGCATTGAGATTAAACTTATTTCAGTTCAAATCTTACAAAGTATAAATTTGTGTGAAATTAAATGTGATGTTGACTATATTGAGGTTATAAATGTTTCTTTTGCTTGAAGAAAGCTTTTAATTGTAGTTTTGGAAATGAATCAAACATAGTCCTCCAAATTCTTTACTTAGTAACATGTATCAAAGTATAGTAACTATATAATCATACCTAGTTATTTTGGTTAAATGTGGATTTGATATTTTAAAGAATGTTTAAAATATCAAAGAAGTAGAAACAATAAAACTGGAGTGACATGACAAGAATAATCTAATATTGCCTAATTAACACAAAAGAAAGAAACCATCATGAATTGTGAAGTAACAATCAAATTCTTCTAAAGCCATACATATAGACACTGAAAGAAAAATAGAGATGAAAAAAACACCAGAAAGTTGCACGAACTACTTGAATCATTGTGTAGTTAGAATTTTACATATATATACACGAGTTCTTTTTTTTCTCTTCTTCCTTGACAAACAGTGGAAAAAGAAAAGAACGAAAGATTAGAACATGTATACAACTAATTAGTGAGAAACAAATCACTTCCGAATACATTGAGATTAGATGTGTTGCAAAAAAATGCCTAACAAGAACCAGGACTAGTCATCGTTCTCTTGCTCTGGCCACCGTTACTATAGGGTGTTAGCATTAAAAATTGGTCAAAATAAGATCAGTTCTACACCTGTCATGTCAGGTTGTTGATCTGCGGTTATGTTGTATTACGTGTGTTCTCAAACTACAGTCTTTAACCTGTTCCACAAATTATAAATATTAATATCATAATCTGAGTTACGCAGAAAAGTACTACAAAGCAGAACAAACGAAAGGTACCACAAATTACCTGCATTGTTGCTATCATCGTCAAGAAATCTTTGCACTGTTCAAGTGAAGCCTGTTCTTTGGCAGTTACTTTGGCAAGTTCACTTACCAAAGAATTTAATTCCTCCACCTGAACAAAATGAAAACCCTTTTTTAGGCATCCACTGCTGCAGCATATTACTACTGAGATGAAGCAACAAGTTCAAGTTTTAAGGAGGAATTGCGGTGCTATTGCTATAACCACAAGATACATGTCAGGAACACTTACTACCCACTTTCACAAATCAAACTAGAGACTTTTAACCCATGAATCTCTAATCAGATGCTTCTACAACCCACATTTTTCATCACTGTTTACAGTCTTGGATAGCTATTGGTCCTTAGGTCATCTACTACCACCATGCAATAACAAGAGCTGTATTGCAACTACATTCTGTCATTTGGTCGTGAAATCAAGCATGTCATAGTCAATTTGACAGTGATAATGACATATACAATGTTCATATATATTCACCAGTATAAACTGACACTTAAAGAATGGGAACCCCAACTGAAGAATTGTACTCGACATTGTAGTTAATAAAGATAGCAAAGAGATAAACTTCACCAACAGATAGGTCTAATTGAGATACAGAAGCATTTGCTGGTGTAATACTAGTTAACGGGACACAGAATTTCCTGAAATGCTTCCTTTAGAAGACTAATTCATTATCAGGAATGATCAAAAGACCATCTTTTCTGTTTCTTTTTTTAAATTAAGGTAAACTGCAAAGACCATTTTCATCAAGCAATACATAACCTAGTGACTGCAGAGGGGACTGAGTTAGATAGTTCCTCGGAGAAATCCTTTGTCAAGATGATAGGAGAGGAGAGGAAACCAGGCGAAGACTTTGTAATTCTCTCTTGGTGCTGATATTTTTTAAAATTACCTACCTTCATTAATAATTTAAAAAAAATAGAAGAGGAATCCATGGGTGTATCAATTGGAATGTTTTACAGTGCAAAACTTGAGAGATTGATTGCACATTGGTGAGATGGAGACATATCTGCAAGAGAAGTGGTGAGACCCCACTTCTTCATTGCGAGTACGCAGATGGGATTTGGAATTTGGTGTACTCTCCTTAAAAACTGGAATTTGGTGTAATGCATGTTTAACATTTCATGGCTGCTTTAGAACTGTTACCAAAGGCATTGTGACTAGGAGATCGCGTCAAATTAGAGAGAAAGGTCAGTGAATAGAACCTTCAACCTTCATGAACCTTCTAGAGGACTGTAGAGAAACAAATAAGTTTCAAGGGTTGAGAAGCCTGTGTGAAAATCAAGACTGCCTACTTTTCGACTTGTATTTCTGGTACAAAGAAGATACTTTCTGTAAAAAGATATTTGTTAGATTTTTCTGAAGCTTAATACTACACACTTCTATCTATTTAACTTTTGGCACCTCCTTGTGTCTATGAATGAGATGATTCTTTTGACTAATCAAAACAATTAAAAAAAGAGAGAGAGAAGGTAAATGCATCCAGGTAACAGGGCTGGTCAGCCCTAACTAGCTGAGCATTGAAGCATACTTGTTGCCATTTGTTGCTTATCAGGGTAACAGGATTGGACAACATTAGATTAAAGCAATTACCCCATTTCTGCAAAAAATAAGCCAAAGTCCCAGATTCCTTACCACTCAAACTAAAAGCTTTCAACAGACAAAAAAGTACATATAATAATCCTAAAAAATTCCCTCACATGGCACCAATGAGATCCAAAGGTTTCAAATGCTTAGAGACATAGGCAAAACAATCCTACAGCTAACCGCTTAATTGTTTAGATGAGGTGGTTCAAACTATCCAATATGTTTTACTGGTGTTCCTTGGATACAATCAAGAAGACTTGATGCAAGTGAAAACTAGAAAATTGGAATAGACTTATTCTGGAAGACATATATTTAGGCCTATTCTGGAATTTGGCAACAATGTTTCATGGCTAATCAGCTCTTATTATATGCTAACAAATGGTTTTATGGCATCGTTCCGTAAGACATTGGGTAAACTCATCTTTTATATATTTCAAAGGGAGACATTGAGTAAACTCATGCTACCTAACTTTTGTTATTAATTGAGTATATCTTTTGGTCTAGGCTTCAGTGAAGAACTGGAAATCCAAGTCTAACGATAGTGTAATCAAGTGCAAGTCCCCATGTTGTAATTTAATCAGCCAAAGAAAAAAACAAGCATCTTGGCAAATGATACCTAAACAGATTAAGGAGAGGTTCTCAGATCAGGGATGGCCATTATCCACAGAATTTAGAACCCATCTGCCACGGGGCCTCGCGGAATTCTATGTTATCAAAAGAAAAAAAGAAGTGAGGTTTTCAGATTTTTTTCAATAACCCTCCAAATCCTCTGTTCATGTATTTGTCATTTCCATCATGTATTCTGCTTTATATTCCAGCACCCTTCCTCCCATACATAACTCCATTTTTATGTCTCAAAATTTTGTTGCAGTTTACTAATGGAAATTCATCCCTACATGTCAGCTCCTATAGCCCAGAAAAAACTAATTAGGAGATGACCAAAGTAAAAGCTTAAGGCTCTAGGGTGAATAGTGACAGCTAATTCATTTTCCTGAATAGAAAATCTGTGGAGCAGCCAGGATAGTATAATCTGAGACTTCAGCTAGGCATCGAAGTGTGAATCCAATGATGCTCCCATCCAGGGGCGGAGCTAGCATGTCTTTAGGGGGGTCATCCGACCCCCCTTCGACGGAAAATATTACTATATATACATGGTTAAAATTATTTTTTAGATATATATAATAGATGTCGAACCCCCTTCGACTAGTTCGTATGTTTACTCCTTCGGATTTTGAACCCCCTTATTAAAAATCCTGGCTCCGCCACTGCTCCCATCTATGTAAATCAAATTATGCTCCCTCTATATGGTGATGTCAGTTACATCTAAGGTTTTCAATTTATTCATCTTCAGGTAGACAGAAAGGTGAGCATAACAAGGAAAGAAAGCTTCAGGAATCAATATAACCTTTTAACATGAATCTGGTACAACCAGATAGGGCTCATAGGCTTCATCGGATAAATTTTACATTATGGAAAAGCTTATCTCATGAGTTTTTCCATTCAAGATTTTAATCCAGATTTGAAATTCTGGCACAACTATCTGCAGTCCAAGGAAGCCTCAGTGTCATAGCATTACATAATCTATGGCAATACATTCACTTATAGGTCTTTCTCAAAAAAAACATTCATTTATAGGTCACTTTGAATATAAAGGAAAACATTAGCTACTGGATTAGAATCTGTGCTGCAGCGGAACTGCGGAAGATACACGTGTCCAGAACTTCACTGTTTCACTGATTTATGCTGGTTTCAGAATATCACTCAACTTTTTTCTTTTCTAGTTCAACCAGTGAAACTGCAAATTGCATCCATTGTCATACATTGATATGGATGACAGGGTATTTGAAATAACCTAACATTTCTACTAATTGACAGAAAGGTGATATTTTCCAATTTATTTTTTCACTTCTAACTTTATAATAACAAATATATGCATATATCTGGAACAGAGATTCCTCAGACTACTTGGCAAAAATCATTTCAATCAAAATGATGAAATTGGATCAGAGAATGAGAAGACCTTCAATCTCTTGCTTTTTCCCCTTAACACAATAGCAGACTATGAACATTGCTTTGATTCATCAGTAAGCACTGAGTCTAACAGATCAAATCCAACAAATCTGCCTAATATTTTTACCACAGTAAATTGCATTCCGTAGTTCTGGAAACGAAGTGTTTTAGCTTGACAGGCTTCTTTTGGCTTAATTTTTCCTTGTCTTTTCTAATTGCTTTTTCTTATCACTGTACTCCTTTCAAGGTTCTGAAACTTGGTCTTCAAATATGGAAGTCTATCTTCTTTCCTACTTTCCCCTAATACTTTTCCTCTATGAGGTTGTACTCTGAAGATATAAAGGGTTCCACATTTCATGTAATAACCTACTTTAACCAAGTTCCTTGTTTTTTTTTCTTAAATAATTATGGGCTTGTTATTATTTTTCTTAAACAGTTGTGGGTTGTGGGCTTGTTATTATTTTTCTTAAATATTTGTGGGCTCTTGCATGCACCTCAACCAATTCCACGGGGGTACCTGCTACCTCCCACCAGCACAAATATTGTGTAACTATGTCCACCAAGGCTTGACCAGATGAAAAAAAGATCACCTAGTATTTTTGCCTCTGCCGAGATTTGAACCTAAGAGCCCATGGTTTCAACCCACTTCATGGCCAGGTTCCCTTGTTATTATTTAGAAATTCTTACGGAATTCTCCGCTTTACAATTGCTTTGAATGCAGCAGTTTTAAGAGTATGCCTGTTCCTATAATATTAAGTCAAAAGAAATGTCGCCGCACCAGCGGAACCTGACAAATTATCATTTTAAGAGAGATTTTTATTAAATTAGATAGTAGTGTTACATTAAAGCAAAGTACCAAGGGATTACTGCAAAAGAACAACAAAAAGATTACATCCTCAATTCACTACATCCCCGCAATTTGTTCCTTCACAAAAAATATAAATTCTGTAAGCACCTATATTTTACAATAGATATATGATGTTTTCTCCATTAAGGCATCTCTCTTATTTTGAAATATCCTGAGATGAAAAAGATGAATGCTACTTCTTTCACTTGGTTTTTTTTTTGCTTGAGATTAGAAAAAGATAACAGATTTAAAGAGGATCCATGCTGAACAATTTTATTTTTTTTTGATGACAAGGGAAACCAGCAGCCGCTACCCTTTGGGTGCGCACAGGGTAAAAACCCCGCTCCTATGCAATAGCTCGCAAACCACATAGGAGAGGTAAACCGCACTAGGCAAGCCT
>JAJOOO010007498.1:0-25835 GCA_029582685.1 Solanum piurae
ACTTAGTACATGAATAATTCACAAATAAGCTATTACACAAACAAAGTGATTCATCCAATGTACCAAGTTTCAGAAACTAAAAAAACTCATTGTCAATAACATAAAGTTGATTCAATATTCTGGAGATCTCAACATCTTATAAATAGACTTTTCAATAAAATTACACCTTAAAATATTGAGAAATTACTTCTAAAAAAAATAATCAATATTTCATAGTCAAAACTAATCAATTACCATCTTCTTTAGCTTGAGCTTTAAATTATTCAATGTTGCGTTAGAAAATTTTATAAAGAACATAGAAAGTGTGATCTTTAAAGTAATGAATATTGAGGGATTTAAAGAGGTTATAATAGTTGGGCAAAATTTTAAGTGTTGGGTTTCAGAAAATAGTAAAATTAAAAACCTAAGTTAATTAAAATTTATCAAAATACTAATATTTTATTTATAAATAATTATAAAATTTATATATATAACTTCTCGGTTCGGTTTGGTTATTTTTGCAGTTAATTTTTAGTAAAACCAAAACCAAACCAAATAATATCGGTTTTTCAAAATTTAAAACCAAACCTAACCAAATCAAACCAAATATCGGTTTTTTTAATCGGTTTGATTCGGATTGCGGTTCGATTCGGTTGTATAACCATAACCATGAACAGCCCTAGTGGTGATAGTATATTCCTTGAGCTAATTAATGTTTTAAAAATGAAAATTGAAGTCCTTGTAGTTGTGATTAATTAAATCAACTCTGAAAGTTGGTGTGACTCTATTTAGTATTATCTTCATTCTACCTATCTATCGTAATAGTCTTTTAACAAATTATGGTCAATTACTCAATTAATACGACTAGTTGGTACTATACAATGCATGAGTAGTCAAAAGTGAATTGGTGGATTTACTTAGTTACTTAAATAAATGAAGTTTTAATATAATACTTAGGAATATTTTTAAAAACGATTTGACTCAATAATACTCACTTTCCTTGTTATTTACAATATTACACTTGCCTCCTTTGTTTTGAGTTTTTGGTAACGATTCATTTCACTTCTTAATTATTAATCTAAAGAATTATAATCTAAACAATTTTCCCTTTCTAATATACTATTTTTTGATTCCTTAGTAATCGATATATTTCAATCTTTCATTGAAACCCATTTGTTTAAAGGAATTTATAATTTTATGTAATTCATGGTAAAATCACTTATAATAGTATCAACAATTAGAACAAAGTGTATGTTAATTTGTTAGCTTTGAGGGGATAACTGCTAACCCCCTTGTATCTAGTAGTAGTATTAGTAATATTAATGTTATGCCTAAGGGCACTAGTCTTGGAGATAGCTCCTATTGTAGCCTCCTGGTTTGTAATGATAAGTATTATATATAATTAATATAAATATCCTTTCTTAACCAAAAAAAATTATTTGCATTCCACTCGATATGAAAATTGAGTTACTCCTTTTTTAAGTTCCAACATTTGATATAAAATTGGTGGGATAAGAAATAAGTACCCTTAAACTATGACTGAAATTTCAAAGACAGATCTAAATTTAATTATGATTTATTACCCCCTAAACTAATAAAATGGAATAAATACACCATAAGTGTTGACGTGGTAGAGAGAGTGAGCAAGCTCTCTTGAAGACAAATGGTGAGTGAACAAATTGGACACGTGTCATTTTTTAATTGATAACTTTATAATTAGTTAGTACACATATTTGTTGATATTAAAGCTTACATATATTAATTATTTTCATTTCTTTCTTTGTAAATTATTTATTTTAATTTCTTTCTCACTTTAAACATATTTTTTCTTTCATTAACTTTTTATCTTTTCATTTTTAATTATATGAAAAAAAATATGTGTATTTTAAAAAAGTAATTAAAAGGTGTCCTTTAATTTTAACGTTTTACCTTTTTATGTTTTATTTGACTTTCTTCACTTATTTTAATAGCCATTCGAAATTAACTTATTCCATATACAAGACATTTGGAATTAAATTTGAAATCAAACAGAAGGAAAGACAAAGAAGATAAAAAGAATAATAAAATCAATAGCGAAATAAAAGAGAAAAACAATTAATGAAGGTAAAAAAACAGTGTAGATACAAGACAAAAAAATATGTGTATTAACTTAATTTAAATACAAGATAAAGAAAATAAGAATATTTTTTCTAAAAAAAATAAATAAAGATTATTTTTTTAAAAATAAAAAAATATTTACACATGTGGCAGACGCGTATGCACAAACACAACCACCTTGGGCGGTTGAAGGTGCCACGTCAGTACAAAAGATACACAAAATACGAAAAAATGAGTTCAAAGAGGTAATAGGACCTTAGTTAAATTTAGATGTGTCTCTGAATTTCAATTATATTCTAGGGGCACTTGTGCTTTATCCCTATTGTTGACACCCAATTTTGGACCTCCACAATATATATTAATTGTCGAGCATCTTCAATTTCAAACGATTTAACATAATTAGTTTTATAAAATTTTAAAAAAAATAGTTTGCAAGTTATTTTAAAATAATTGTCACCTTTTTATAATTTTGAAATAATATATATGTTTTTTACATAATTACGCATATAGCTAGCATATTTTATGAAATATTTTAAAATTGTCTAAAAAAAAAAAGATTTTATTTTCAATTAGTTATTTTGTCAATTAGTTTAGTTTAATCGTAGTTTATTTTGATTAATCAAGTTGTTTATTTCATTTATTTTGATAAGATTAAGAAGCTCGTTAATTAATTTAGGAAAAATTACAGAAATCCCACATTTTAGTTTAGTTATTACCATTATCCTCTATAAGTTTTACAAATTTCCAAAATCCCTCATTTTCGCGCATCAGATTAATGTATCTCGCGCATCAGATTAATGTATCAGCACATCAGATTAGTGTATCTCGCGCATCAAATTAGTGTATCATGTATAAAATGTACATCAGATTAGTGTATCATGTATAAAATATAATGTATCTTACTTAACGATTAATGTATCTCGCGCATTAGATTAATGTATCAGTGCTTATATTATTGTATCCGTTTGAGGGATTTTTGTAATTATGAACTTTTAAGGGATAAATTGTAATTTTACCTTAAAAGTATGTGATTTATGTAATTTGCCCATTAATTTATATCAATTCGTCTTATTTAGTCTTTAGCCGAATCACCAATTAAGCTAAATATGGTTATATTCTTAAGTGCAATTGGCTATAACTTTAATCCATGGGCCAAATCCTCAATTCAAAATGGATAAATTACTAGAATACACACACTTAGTTAACATATTCTCTATATTTCCCGACTGTTTCAAAAAAATACAAAAAATCCTATTTCTCCCACAAAACAAATTCTCCGGATACATTATTCTTGAAGAAGTCCCAACCTATGCTTCCCACCCCTAAATTTACTCCTCTAATTTCTCCACAGATTTATTATTGTTCAAGAACACCCAACCAACGTTTTTCACTCCTAAATTTACTCCCCCATTTTCTCCCCAGATTCATTTCAATTATCACAACCTTCCAATTTTGAATTTCAGACGATTTCTCTCTCCATTCAACCAATTTCAGAGTTTGTAATAGGTAGTCTCTTCCTCTTCAAATTTCTTCTTAATTTTTTTCTTCGATTTTCTGATACTTTATAGATCCTCCTTCTTTTAGTATTGGGATTATCCAAATAGTCAGACCCAACACTAATCAAATATTTGATTATGAAGATTCCAACTGGACAGAAAACAGGTCTAAGAGGTTGCATGATTCAATAACAATGGCTAAGCAAAGTTCAAAGAAGGAGAAAGTTAAAAAGGAGGTACATGCATCATCGGAAGCAAAAGTGGCAAAAACACCAAAGAAAAGGGATAGAAAGGTTGCCCCAGCCATATCCCGGCCTACACTACCCACTGTATGTATTTTAATATTTTTTGTCTTTATTTTTAATATTCTATATTCATATGTTCTTATTTGCTTTATAGTAGATACATTATTGTAAAAAAAATTATTATGTATATTGGTTGAAATCTAATTTTCTAACATAAAAATCCTAATATTTGGTACATATTGTTGATTTATAACGACTAATGTATCAAAAAGTTACAATTCAAATAATGAGATAGAATGGTTGATATTTATGATTAATGTATCAAATGTTGGTATTGAGTATCAATTAATCATTTTTACAAATAAAATCCCAATTTTTGGTCATTTTTTTGTTATGATAAGTTTATGAAAGATTAAAGCTCAAATTAGAGGATTACATGTAAGTTGCAGAACAACATAATGGATCATTTTCAAAGTTTTTGTTACTATTAAGTATCAATTTGAGTGAAAGATAATGTGTAGTTAGATTTATGTATCAGATACAAGTTTATATTTTTATTCATATTTTAGTTCAAAATCATTCTCATTCAGATTTATATGTATCATCTGGATCCTTTTTTAGAATTATGTAATTAAATAGATTCCAAAACACTCCCGTAAGTTTTGCCTACTCACAATATAAATTTCATTCAAGACTTAGTGTTGTCAATAGGGGATGAAGGTATTCAATTATTCGAGGATACTATATTTGATCCATATATGAATATTCTCAAATACAACTACCAAGGTCAGATCCCAAATGTGACAGCCTGCCAGTATTGTATCACTCTTTCTTTAATTTTTGTATCTAATTCATTTTTATAATTAATCTTCTTATTTTTTATAGTGAGTGCGGAATGTTCGTAGCTGTATTTGCTGAATTCTTGAGCGACGAAATCAACATCCCATATAATGGTTTTCGAGGTGAATATCTTCGCAAAAGATATGCAACACTGTTATGGAAGTATGGTCTCGACAAGGCTAAGGCAGGATATGTTAGCGATAATGATGACCCTATAAGGCTGAAGTGTGACTTAACTCCAGCTGCAGAAAATGAACTTGTTAATGTATACTAGTTTTTCATGTTCCTGTTCACAGACAGGTGTTGATGTTTATTTATTTTTTAAGATACATTAATTAGTGTTTTGGAGTATTTATTACCCTTTTAACATAATACTTCTAAATTTGAAGAGTTCTTATGTTTAAAATTGTTTATTTTCGCTTTTAATTTTGTGTTCAATATAGGTCTTCAGAAAATTTTGTATCCGATAAGTATGGTACACATCACTACAAATTTATAAAACAATTATTATGTACATGATACATAATTGCATACAAAATAACAAACTTGTTTGTATCACAAATCTTCATACTATATATTTTATACTTGATACACGCCAGTTAATTTTAAAAAAATTAAATATCTTTTTACATGTTGACTCTTACAACATTTGTACAAATAACAACACTTGATACTATATTCTTAAATGATATGAATTATCAAAAAGAAATTTATATATATTACACACAATAATTTTGTATCATTATAAGAAAATCACAATTTTATTAAGTATCACAACACATGATACTATATTGTTAAACTTGATACAATCCCATATAATTTCAATATATTTAGTAAATTTTACATGTTGTCTCTTATACCTTTGGGTACAAATCTCAGCACTTGATACTAATTGACTATTTGATGCAAAAATTTCACAAATTGACTATATATATATATATATACAAAATTAATATATTAAGTATCACAAAACATACTATATTGTTAGACTTGATACAATTCGATGTACTTTCAATATATTTAGTAAATTTTATATGCTGTCTCTTATACCTTTGGGTACAAATCTCAGCACTTGATACTAATTGACTATTTGATGCAAAAGTTTCACAAATTTAAGTATAGATACACATTATATATATATATAAACACACACACACAAAATTAACTTTATCAGAGCTTAACAATAAAAAATATAGATAACATTGATAAACGTGCTATTTCAATTTATTGCATCAGAAACTAGTAAGATAAAAGAACCTTGTAATGTATATGTTTGTAACCGTGGAAAGAAATGCTACACTTTGAGAATTATTATACATGAAAAATCAAAGTACTCCGAAAAAAATAATCATCACGAATCTTTCGGGAAGAAAGTACATGTTCTTCTATTGTGACCTTCTTGTCCACAACGTCCACAACAATTCGTGTTTGCGGTTAGCTTTTCATCTGGATTTTTCTTCCTTTTTCTCCTTGATCTACCCGACAGTCGTTTGTATCTTAGTGGCAAGAAAACTTCTTCCAAAACACTTTCCGGAACTGTTCAATCACTTTTGTCCGGCATTAATTCCATTGAAACTGCATATGTGTTTGCTAACGCATCAGGTTTATAGTAATCAGAGCAGTAGGCAGTGTCCACAGGATTTTACAACTTTCACTTATAAATCAACAAAATGATACAAAAACACACAGATGTATCACAATTACTCATACCTCTACAATGATACATGATTCTTTGTAATTATTCCGCATTGATACACAAATATATAAAACCAGCAATTACAATTCAACATTAATTCTACATGATACAAGATTGTCTATAAAGTGTGTAAACAACAATGTATCATGAACAACATTTTTGTACCAACAAATTATAAAAATGAAAGAAATATATCAGATATGTGTATCATGAGATTATTTGTTCAAATACCTTTTCTTATCATACCGTTTAACTATAAAATTGAAGCTATGCTTTATTTTGTATTTTGCCATTACAGCCACAAGAGTTGATTTATATTTGTACAATTGTTTCGTCTTCATCTCTGAGATATTTGTATCTAATATATAATTTGCTATCTCCATCTCTGGTATGTAATAGGAATCACCAATTTTCGATTCAACAATGCTTAGAGTATTTGCGTCCCTTTTTACACCTTCAACACACACAATTGCACCACTGCTTGCATCAAAGTTTTGTATCTCTTCATCACTTTTATCAGACATATTAACGCATAGTGGATACATACTGAATCCAACCTCCTCCTTCTTTATTTCTACGTACAGTTTCACTCTCATATCATTCGTAATTATCATCAGAGATTAATTACCTTATACAATGAATCGAATCTTCTTCTTTTTTCAATTCATCAATATTCAATTCAGCTGCAAGATCGAAATATTCATTACGAATCTTCACAAAATCTCCTTGAAACAAAATTTTGAAACACGTTTCTGTAGTTCTTTTTGGAGAAACAATTTAAAATTTCAATTTAATAATTATGTTAGCATTTGATACTGATTGATAGTGATTGTTTAAAACCAATAAATTAAGCGTAATTTGGGGAATTTACTAACGTTGGCATATTTGGGGGGATTTAATTAAATTTTCAGTTTCTTATCCCTTACTTTACGCAACAAACAGATAATACATGTATCAAATATTATGTATCAAACGGCTTAATGATGTATCCGAAAGGGAATAAAAAGAAGGTGATTTTTGTAATTTGTGAAAGAGTAGGGAAATGAGGTAATTTGTGTATTACACTATGTGGTTTGCATAATTTTTACATTCAAAATCTAACCAATTTCTTCCATCCATTAAAAGACCAAATTTTGGGCCAACTCCAATTCAGTAGCCCACCTTAATACAATTCCCATTCTCAAAACCCAGCCCATCAAATAACATACAACATTCCAAACATACCCAACAATACAATTAGAGCTGTCAAAATGGGCTTGGCCCGCTAGGCCGGCCCAACTCAACCCTTGAATTAAATGGGGTTGGACTCAATTTTTTCAGCCCATTTAGGAACGATGCTTTTTAGCCCAGCCTCATTTAGCCCACTGGCCTCGTAGGCCCAACCCACAAGCCTCAGAGGCCAGCCCGCGGGCTGTGAATTTTAAAAATATTTATTATATATATTTTAAGTAGTGTTTTACTTGGTAACATTTTGTCAATAAATATTTTTAAAATATCAATATAAAATCAAGACTATATTTTTTACATATCTTTTATATTTTAGGGTCATTAGGACACTAAATTTTCTTATTAGCCCAAGTCCATTACTCCATTATAGCTATGAATCTTTGACCTCTTTTACTTTTGTTTTTATGCCAAATTTTTTACTTGTCCTTTATTGTCTTGTTTATGAAAATAGTGATCATGTAATATTTTTTGCTCGGATGAATCTTATGAATGTTGTATCTTGGCTATTATGTATTTATTTTATAAATATTCACTGAAGTAAGTGTAATTCATAAATGAATTTATGTATATATTGATGTCGTGTTCATCGGACATCAACATTCGTATTCTTTCTAAGAGGAAAATGTTGTCCATTTTTTTGTTGAAGGGCCAACCTGTCCCAACCCGTGCCTGCTTAGGTTGCTATTTTATAGGCCCTTTAATTAAAAGGGCCAGCCCGTCCCAACCCATTTAACTCTCTAGCCCGTTAGGGTTGCGTTGGATTGGGCCAGCCCATTTTGATAGCTCTAAATACAATACAACATACCAAAATCAGCCCATACCCATTCCAACAGCAGCATCAACGTACAATACCCGACGTATACAAAACAACCAGCACCCCACCAACGCGTCTTCTTCTCCAGACGCGAGCAGAAACCCAGAACTTCAACGTGACCCAGCCTAAGCGAGCAGCAGGGGCGGTTCTAAGGCTCGGCCAGTGAGGCCATTGCCTTAGGCCTCAAAAAATTGAAGGCTCCAAATTTGTTTAAATTATTATTATTAATTTTATTATATATGAATATAATTTATATAAATAAAATTGTTATTGTATATATTTTATTATTATTTATTTGAGAGTATTTTTTATTAATAAGTTCATAAATTCTCATACTCTTTTTACTCATTATTTGATATATTTGTTGTAACTTTCAATTTTAAAATTTATACTTTGTATATAGGAACTAACTTATATATATCGATAACATAATGAATTTTTTTCAATCTTTTCTTAAACTGCGTGAACACAAAAATATTCATGCACAAGTTTCCTTTTCTTTTTAATTTAATATATTATATGAAAATTTTATAATTTGTTTTAGATATTCACCAATGAGTGCTACTTAATGGAATGAACTATACCAACATGAGTTGTGGTGCACTGGTGGGAGTGCTTCACCTTAACCAGAGGTCTCGGGTTCGAGCCCTGGGTATGGAGAAAATTTTGTTGGGAGCGCCACACCCGAATGGGCCCTGCAGTGCGCGATCTGAATTTAGTCGGAGCTCCAATGTGGGCTCCGAACACCGGGTGAAAAACCAAAAAAAAAATAGAATGAATTATATCATTTAAATTGATCAAAAATTTGGATATTTTTGTTACTATCCATGCTCAAAACTTCAACTATCAAGTTATGTATGTTCTTTTCTTTTTCTTATTTGTGATGATAGCCAAATTAAAATTTCAATTTGAGTTTTGAAGCTTAACATCGATGATCCATCACTTTTATTTTTCGTTCTCATCTTCCTTTCTTTTTTGTTTTTGTGTGAAATTTGATATTTTTTGTCTTAAATGATTAATCTATTGTGTAGAAAATAATTTTTCTTGTTAGTGTATAAATTTTATAAAATAAATTTAAGGGCCTCTTAATATGATTTTGCCTTAGGCCACGAGATCTGTTGAGACCCCCCCGGCAAGCAGCAACCAAAAATCGCGATCCAGTCCAAATCGCACATGAGTCCCGCGTCCCTTTCCTCTCCTTTATCCTTGTCGAACTTTCCAGGTGTCAAAATCTCCTATCTCTTTCATCCTTGCTCTTCAAATCGAGTGTTTAAGATCATTTTTCCGTTGAGAATGGGGAGGAAATCGAGTCAGCAACCTTATCTCTGAGGAAATTCGAATTTTGAATTTGAAATTTCACCCATTCTACCTCCCGTTTTCCCTCCCTTAATCAACCCTATTCTTCTTCTATTTAAGGTCGTTTTTCTCTTTATATTTGGGGGTTGTTGGGGACATTGGAAAGAAACAGAGGAAAAATAGAAAAGAAATGGTTGGGGAACAACACTTATACACATAGAAAAATACATACAAGATAGGAAAAGACTATAGAGGCTTGGGATTTAGACTCTCAATTTTTTTTTTCATTCTCTGTTCACTGAAGTTGGTTGAAGTTTCAGTCGTGGTGAAGGTCGTCACTCAACTCGTTTGTCTCAGTTGCTGCTCGAAAAAGGGTAACGCCTTCGCCATTATGATATTTCCCTTCATCTTTCTCTATTTTGACATGATGTTTCCAGTATTCTGGAGCTGCTACACTGTGGTCATGTGCTGTTGATTATCGTTGAGTTTTGGTAGCTTGAATATGTTACATTTATATTTCTTATGCGACTTCATGATCTAGTTTGAATATTTAGTTTAAAGTTTGCCATTTTAGTCCTAGTTTTGTTGATTTCGTGTTTCACCATTTGAGTTGATCTCGTTGTTTTCTTCATTTATTTTTTGAATGTCGAATCTGCTTTGTGTTGTTTACACAACTCTTAAGCATAAGATTATCTCATACAGTTTGTTACTATTGGTATTTGTCCTCAAATAGATGCAGGGGTCTTAGAAATTAGCTATCTCGATGGGTATATGTGATATATTTTGTCGTTATTTCTTTTGCTACTGATAGAGTAATCATGTGAGTTTACTATTCGTTGTCTTGGATCTGTTTTATTCGAATTTTGCTGAATCCATCTGTCCATATCTATATCCTGCTTTGTCTAAATGCAGTTTTTCTTACTTCCCTTTCTTGATCTAAGATGGTGAGGAGTTTTCAGTTGTTAGGGAATATTCCCTGCCCCTGTGTGTTTCGTTTGTTCACTGGAAAAGAAGTTTGTATTGATTATAGTAGTAAACTTTGAGTTTGAAATTTGGTCTAGTTTCTTTATGGGTTTATTGACTTAATTATAGCAGTCCAATATGCATGTTTGTTCACTGTGATGAATATGTTAGGAGTGTGTAGAGCCTAGTCATTTTGTCCCTGCAGTATGTCTTTTTCATGAGATTAATTGTTGTTGTCTTTCTTTCTGAATATATGATATTATTGCATGCTACCTTTTGGTCTATAGCCATACTTCTGTGAACAATATTTTCTCCTGTTTGAACTGTTTAGTTCTTGTTGTGATTAAACATTAGTGAGAATCTTTTTTTTTGTTATGATGTTTAGGCTCTAATACACTAGCATAAATATTTACATCAATACTTCTTACATTGAATATGTGGGTGTCACTTATGTATTTTTCTTATTTGTTTTGTTATATGTGGAATCTGCCCGAGGTTCATATGCACTTCTATTTTCTTCCCTTTGCATTTCGAGAGAGCCATAAAAGCTCGAATCCTTTCCTTCCGAGTCGGCCAGCCATTGGAATCAAGGAAACGGACCCTGAAAAATTGACGAACAGGAATTTGAGCTAATACGAGATTGTATCCACTAGTATACACCTAGTGTATACTAAGTGAAGAAGTGGGCCAAAGAAGCCCCAAGTTTCAGAAGTCGTATTTTGTTACTTTTGGGCCTAAGCCTACTTATCTATTATCTTGCTAGAATTTAGGACATGTAAAAAATTGGGACTAAATCCCAAAGAACATTTTATTCTATGTTAGTTTAGGATAGGTGCAGGTGACTCAAATGGGCTAAAGGGCCAAAACGAAAATGTGCCCAAATATTGGCCCATGCGGACAAAAGAATCAGATTTTGGCCCAAGTCTCTTTCCCTCCTTGTTTTATTGTGTTTGTTTTCTTGTTGATATCTGCTATTTGACCTTGAGGTTTTAAAAATTCAAATCCCCAAAAGACACCCATTTTGAATGAATTATTTAACTAAGTTATTCATCTTTTACTTGACTTAATAAATAAATAAATAAATAAGTTTACAAATATTTCACTTAGGTAATATTTCAATATTTTTCTTTTTCTCTCTTAAAATGGTCCTAACTATAAAATTGTTCAATTCAAATTAAGGCAAACGAATTTAGCCAAATAGTTAATTGTCAGATAATCGCACATTAAAGGGTATTTCGGGTGCTTTCAAATCCTTCTCGAAATGCTAATATGAACCCCCGACCCCTTTTTAAACATTTTTATTAGATTTCTATTTTAATCTTTTGAAAAAAATAATTTTCTTGATTTTTCTTTAAAAATTAAGCAGCTACTCTTTAAAACCTATTGTTTTCTATTTTTAAAATAAAACACCTATAAAATTCTTCATTTTCAGTAAAAACTTAAATATGTCTCTATAAAATTCTTCATTTTCAATAAAATTAGACAAACAAATTGGCGGCATCAACTCTAAAACAAGTTTAGCAGAATGGGTTAAGATGAAAATATTTATTTTATAAATTATTATTATTATTATTATTTTAAAAATCTTTTTACAAAATAGAATATATTAAAAAGGGTAAACTACTCATACCATAATTTTTTACATTAATAATTAATAAGTTAAATGAATTGTCATCAAAAACTCAAAATAAGAGAGGTAAAGTGTAACGAAACTAAACAAATACCCCATAAAACCAAAATAATTACAAACATCCCTTTACATTCATACCCCACTAAATAATTACACTACATACTTCCAAATTATCACTTAATTGATACTAAACCACTATCATGTATTGTATTGGTATCATAAAGGCTGATAATTTAGCTTAATTTATACTAAATCAATATCATATACTGTATTGGTATCATTAAGGCTAATATTTTTTGCTTAATTGATACTAAATCAATATATATATATACTGATTTAGTATCAGTTAAGAAAAAATTATCAGCTAAATAGCTTTAATAATACCAATATAGTATATGATACTGATTTAGTATCAGTTAGGCGAAAATTATCACCCTTAATGAATGAGGGTATGAACTGTAATTATTTATGAGAGAATGGGTATTTCAGGAATTACTTTCGGTTCAGATATGAACTTGTAATTATTTTGAATTTTATGGCTCATTTATGTAGTTTTCCCTATTATAAATCACAAGAGAGATGATTATTACGAAGATAAATCTAAGGAGAGGTCTCTGAAATTATCCCTAATACTTAATGAGTATGAATAAATAAGTTGCTTAAATTATGACAACCTTGACGTAGCGGTATTCCTATGGCAAATCAATTATCCACAATTGTAATGATTCTTATAATTCCATTTAAGAGGTGTTGTGTAATATGATGTCTTACAAATTCAGTTCAAGCTAACTCATTTGACACCTTTAACCATAATAGATGAATCCATAAAGTAAGAGGTGTTGTGTGGAACTCCTATCAAATGGATTTTGAGAAGAATGGATGTACTTGTGAAAGATTATGAGTCGGAGAAGATTGAAAGTGAAAGGAGAAAAGAGTCAATTAATTATATTTTCCTTTTAAGGAAAACTAAAAATAATTATGATTATGTTTTCAAGAGAAAAGTAAAACTCAAATATGGTAAAAAAATTAGGTAAAACTCTAACAATCTTGATGAGGGTATATCAACTTTAGATGACAAAGTTAAAGTGTATATTAAGCCTTTTTCCCTTAAAACAATGCAATACCATACTATACGATACATTATGAAACAATACATACCAACCATCCAAACAAAGTGTTAACGTCGAGTTGATTTCTTCCTGTTAACGTCGAGTTGGCTAATTAATCACCTTTGTAATATCTAGACATAATGTCTATTCTCCATTTTAGTTCCTTTTTAATTATCCATATCATCATCTTTATTGAATGCATATTTTAGATAAATGTGATACCTGTTAAAGTTCCATTTTCTTTATATGTTTGGCAGTAGCCTTCTTATTTTTCCGTAAACTTGATGTTTCCTCTACCCTTGCTTCATTTCAAATTTTGTATTATATATTATTTTTTCCATGTGCTGTGCTTATTTTGTTTTTTCCCTTCCTTTGTCACATGAATTTTTGGCTGATTTTACTGGACTCTTACATCCTTGTTGCATTTCGAGTTGGGCCATTGTGGCCCGAACTCATTCCTTTCTTCGAGTCTGCCTCATCGAAGAATTGAAAAGCCACTTAATAGGTCCAAAAGAAGCTAATATACAAGAAAAGGGAAGCTAAATTACAGGATATACAAAGTATACATCAAATGTATACATTGTATACATCAGAAAAATGGGCCAAAGCCCAAAATTTTTAGCAGCAGCAGTCCAAGTGGACTAAAACAGCAGATCCAGGAAGAGGAAAAAAAAGAGGGGGATATTACGCGGGAAAACAAATATATACTAGTTAATTAGCTAATATAGCTATAGTTTGAATTAATTACGCTCACAGCTTAATTGTAGCTTTAATTACGTCATTTGTCCTCTTTTATACATATACAAAATACAAATTATACACATATATATACAATTATATGACATATATACAAATACAATTAGCCTCTTTCCACTCTCTGACCTTTCTCGCCCGCCTCTCTCTTCTCTCTCCCAATATCGCTCGCCTCTCTCCTCCCTCTCCCAATCTCTCTCGCCAGTTATACAAATACATATGTATATCAGTTATATATATACAATTATCTGACATATATACATATACAGTTCGCCTCTCTCCACTCTCTTCCCTCTCTCCTCCCTCTCCCAATATCGCTCGCCTCTCACATTCCTCTCTCAATCTCGCTCGCCAGATATACAAATACATATGCATATTAGTTACAATTATACAATTATTTGACAGATATACATATATAATTCGACAAATATACATATACAATTCGCCTAGCTACGAATCGTAATTAGCAAACTATAGCTATGGAGCATAATTAAACTATTTTTGAGTGGCTATATGCGAAAGGTCCCCAAAAAGGAGGGGGGGGGGGGGTTGAAGCCCAATTTTATTTCAACAGGGTTCATTTTAGAAATTAGGATTGTGAAGAATTTAGGCCAAAAACCTAAAATCAGCAGAATTAGGCCCAAACACTAATCCAGGCGGATAGAAATCAGATTTGGATCCAATATTTATTTCCTTTTATTGTATTTACTATATTTAATTCTTATTTGTTTTATATGGTATTAATTTGGTTATAACTAAATTCAAATTCCCTAAAAGATGAATTATTTTGGTGATTGGCTTATTTATAAAGTTTTCAAAAAATAAACACTTGTCTTCTCCATTTTATCTAAGTATGGTTGTATTTCTTACTTGTCAAAATTATTTCCAAATTGTCGTTCCTTCTAAGGAATTTAAAAGTTTTCTTTACCTAGTCATCTTTTTGGACAAAATGTGCTCTTTTCAAAAAAAAATAATCAAGTGTGAAAATTAATTACTTCCTTACATAAATTTTGCATGTCTATATTTTCTTTGAAAATTAGTCAAATATTTTAAATCGTTGAATAACTGTATGATAGCGGACGCTTCAAGTACCCTAAAAATCTTCTTTAAACGGAAATGTGAATTCCGTGTGCTTCTTTGAAACTTCAAATGATTTTCGTGTTTAACCTTTTTGAAATTAACTCTAAATTTTCTTAATTTTTTTTTAAGAATTAAGTAGTGATTCCTTAAAAAATGTTTTTTTCCTTAAAAGTTGAATTGATTTTTTTTAAAAATCGGCGTTTTCTTATAACTAAAACAGTACATACAAGCAATGGCTCTGTGGCCTAGGGGTTAAGTCGGGCCTCCCAATGAATACCCAAAAAACTATTTACGGTTTGTTAATCTAATTAAAAAATTGGAAAAATCACATAATTACACAAATTATTTTATCATATTCTCTAAAATTTCCTACCATTTGAAAAAAATACAAAAATTCTCACTCTCTCCTATTCTCGAATAAATCACTTTACGCGATGTATCGATTGGATACATCACTTTACGCGATCTATCGGTCGGATACATCACTTTACATGATGTATTGGGATGTACGCGATGTATCAGAACATTGAGTGATGTATCTAAAATCGAGACACGATGTATCGGGACGTTGAAGGATGTATCCGAAATCGGGACGGATGTATCGAGACATTTTGGGATGTATCCGAATTTCACCAAATTTAAGGACTTTTTGTAATTTGGAAAAGAGTAGATATAAGATGTAATTAACTCTTAACACAATGAGATTTGTATAAAATTCCCTAAAAAATTCTACGGTATGTTAAGCTAATAAGATGGAAACACTATATAATTATACAAACATTTCTATCATATTTACTAATTCTCGTCATATTTTGTAACAATTATATTTTATCTCATTATTTAATAATTTCATATCTGATTTCAATTCAGATACACCTAGACACATGATTTTTGCTATCAGATACACAAAAATCTAGAGAGAGGTGAACAAGAACAAGAACAAAAGAGAGGCGAGAGAGATATGTCTATGCAGGGGCAGAGCCAGCCTTCGGTGGAAAATATTACTATTTATACATGGTTAAAATTATTTTTTATGTATATATAGTAGATGTCGAACACCCTTCGGTTAGTCCATGTGTTTAGTTCTTCAGATTTTGAATCCCTTATTAAAAATCTTAGCTCCGCCACTTGTCTGTGTATCCCTGATACATGTGAATCACATTAGATACACACTATGTACATATATCTTGTGTGATTCGCATGTATATGATTTACCAGATACGCGAGCGAGATATGAGAGAGGCGAGCGAGATGAGAGGGGATGATAGAGATTTGTCTATGTATCCCAGATACATGCAAAATCAGTTGAATATAGTGTATCAAGAATAAATTACACTTAATTTTGACCGCCTGTATCCCGAGATACATGTATCTAATATGTAACTAGATGTATCTAGATGCACTAAAATCCGATAAGATTCGTAATATTATAAACTAACATGTATCTAAGTAATTAACTCATAAATTAGTGGAATTCCAATAAATTTCCCTAATAAGATTAACAAAATATTTATTCAGTATTGTGTTTATGTTTAATACATATATATATATATATATATTATTAGATTATCACAAGTACAAAATATAAAACTGTGAGAATAATGTCAACTGTCAAATTAAGCCTTAGGGAACTAGAGATCCAACTAAATTCGAGAAGTCCTAGGTAAAGCGCTCCAATGGATCAAATTTTATACCTTTAATCAAGAATAAAAGAGCACTTATCACATCATCACAACCTTTGTTAATCAGGATATATTACATTAATGTAAAGAAGATGACTATGAATGAAGAATTTAAATGTTATTGTTTTCTCAAGTCCTTGGCACGATTTACGACGTGGAAATTTCATGTGAAAGTTTCAACAATAAAATGTGTATATCCTTTCACTTTACGCTATCCACTATAACGAAAGAGATATTTAGTGATAATAAAAAAATTCAGTTATTATCGTTAATTTTTTTTCTAATAATTATTTTTTTGTCATTGCATCTAAAGTTGCTACAACTTTTAGCGGCTTTTATATATTGAGTTGATTTAAAATATTCATATCTATTATTGCCGCTAAATCTTTTATTTACCTTAGTGACAACATACTCAATCAAATCTCATAAGTGAGGTTTGGAGAAGGTAGAGTGTATGTAGACCTTATTCTATCTTGTTGCGGTAGAGCTTATGCAAACCTTATACTATCTTGTGGAGGTAGAAAGGTTGTTTCTAAATGATACTCAACTGAAGTGCAACAAATAAAAATAGTAATGAAAAAGAAAAGTGATATTGAAGAAAAAATACCCTAATAAAGAAAGTAGTACATAGTAGAATAGTAACAATAGCTAAATAGTGTGATAATCGAAACATAATAAACAACAGATGGTAACATATATCAAAAGCAATAAACTACATGAATAAGGCTAACGTTATGACACACATGGTGCTCTAGTCTACCACTGTAACAGTAAAAATCCCAAGAACTATTTTATTACTTGAAACTAGGACTGAATTACAACTGACCTTATAGTAGAGAATGCAACGAATGAATGTAATGATAAAAGACTGAAATATAAGATAGAGAAGAAAGAGGATGAGAAGCTCAGATTTCTCATAATTGGGGATGAGAGACTCGGAAAATTTTCATAACAATAAAACCCTACTTTTTGCTACTGCTATCACTTCTTTTATAACTAACACATAGTGCCCACATGCTCTCCGCTTCCTTCACACGTTTTACCCAACCTTTTATTCAAAATCAGTTAATTTTTTTGGCCTCCTCTTAACTCGTGTGCTATGCCTAGCTGGCACAATTGGGTCAGCCACATTGCCATCCACCTCACTATTTTCATTCATAACAATACTCCGTTCCTCAATGAGAACCTTGTCCTCAAGGTTCGAGACAGGAGGATCACAGTTAGTTAAGTTCAAAGGAGTAATTTGTTGTGTTGGTCTGCCCACGCAACGTCTTAGCACAGACACATGAAAAACAGAATGAATCTGAGCAGCCTCCGGTAATTCTAACTTGTAAGCAACTTCTCCAACTCGTTTAAGAATCTGGAAAGGCCCAACGAAACGTCTGTCCAACTTGTGGGTTTTAAATTTGACATAGAACCAATCGCCAACTGAAAAGGTGACTTATGTGCGCTTGGCATCAGCGAATTTTTTCATGCGAACTTGAGCCTTGCTAAGATTTTGTTTGAGTAAGGTCAAAACCTCATCACGCTGTAGTAAATAGTCTTCGACTAAGTCACTAGAAGTACTTCCCAAGATGTAACGTGCAATTGTAGGTGGTTCACGCCCAGTGGCGGAGCCATGATTTTTAATAAGGGGGTTCAAAATCTAAAAAAATAGACATACGAAGTAACCGAAGGGGGTTTGACATCTACTATATATACTTAAAAACTTATTTTAACCATGTATAAATAATATAATTTTTCGCTGGAGGGGGGTCGTTCTAAGGTGGCTCCGCCACTGTTCACGCCCATACAAAACCTGAAAATGGGTCATGCCCGCAGACGATTGATAGGAGGTGTTGTACCAATACTCGGCCCATGGCAGCATGACAACCCAGTCAGTGGGGACATCAGCAACAAAACACCTCAAATATTGCTCAACACACTTATTAAGAGCCTCATATTGCCCATCCGTTTGAGGATGATAGGTGGTGCTCATAGCAAACGAGGTCCCGTGCAATCTATTGATCTCTTGCCAGAAGGAATGTAAAAACCAAGGGTCCCTATCAGTGATAATACTGCGAGGAGGTCCATGAAGATGAATAATTTGAGTTACAAAAGCTTCTGCGATAGTATTAGTGGTAAATGTCGACACCAATGGAATGAAGTGACCATACTAGACAAACGATCCACAACTGTCATAATGGTGGATCTTCTTTTAGAACTAGGCAAACATGTGATGAAATCCATGGCGATGTCCTCAAATACCAATTCAGGAATGGGGAGGGGCTGTAAGAGACCAGCAAGAAGCTGGTGAGAGCTCTTCATTTGCTGGCAAACTTGGCAAGAAGCTACGTAAGTCTGAACATCCCGTTGCATGTGTTTCCAAAAGAAATTTGACGCCAAACGATGGTAGGTACGAGCTGTCCCAGCATGTCCACCTACAACAGTGGAGTGAAACTCATATAGTAGGCGTTGGTGTAAAGAAGAGTCATCCGGGATAACCAATCTGCCACGGTGAAAGAGCAGTCATTCACAAAAAACATAGCCAGCCAAATCAGAGGACTGTGTAGTGAGGGCTTGTTGAATGGCTAATAGGTCTGGATGAGATTGATTCAAAGCCTTAGCTCATGTTCTAAGGCAAAAGTCTGAACAGAAAGAGCCAAAAGAGTGGCATCTAGTTGGCGAGATAAAGCATCGGCAGCCTGATTTTGCTTTTCCAATTTATATAGTATGCGAAAATTGTACCCTACCAGCTTGGTAAGCCATTTTTGCTGCTCTGGTGTTTGGATGGTCTGGGTAGTCAAATTCTTGAGTGACTGCTGAACAGTGAGAATGGTGAATCGTCGCCCCAAAACATACTGCCTTCATTTTCCCACTGCCTGAGTAATTGCAAACATTTAACGATGATAAGTTGATGCTCTCTGCATTCTAGAGCTCAACTTTTGATAAAGTACGCAATGGGATGACCTCGTTGGGATAAAACAACCCATATGCCTTGCCCTGAAGCATCAGTTTCCACCTGAAACTCTTGATTAAAATCCGGAAGAGTTAAGACCGGTGTACTGCTCAATTTCTTCTCAAGTGTCTCAAAAGCTGCTTGAGTTAATTCTGTCCAGTGAAATAATTCCTTTCGTAGCAAATCAGTCAAAGGTCCCGCCACACTAGCATAATGATGAATGAAACACCGATAATAACCAGTGAGCCATAAAAACCCCCGAACATCCTTCACCGACTTAGGTACTGGCCATTGTTGGATAGCTACGATTTTACCGTGATCGACATCAAGACCTTTATTAGAAATCACATGCCCCGAATAATCAATGGTCGTTTAGCCAAATATACATTTACTCCTTTTAGCTACCAATTGGTGAGAGCGAAGAAGCTCTAGGACAGTGATGAGATTCTCCAAATGGGACTTCCAGGTTATACTATTGACAATGACGTCGTCGAAAAAAACCAACACAAAACGTCGAAGACAAGTCCGGAATACCTCATTCATAGTAGCCTAGAAAGTGGAAGGTACGTTGGATAACCCAAAGGGCATTACCAAGAACTCGTAGATCCCCTCATGAGTTTGAAAAGCTGTTTTGGTAATGTCATCAGGATTGACACGAATCTGATGGTATCCAGACAATAAGTCAAGCTTTGAAAAATAATTTGCTCCATAAAGCTCATCAAATAATTCATCAACGGTGGGAATAGGAAAACGATCACGTATTGTAATGGCATTCAAAGCTTGGTAATCTACAAAAAAATGACATGTACCATCCTTCTTTCGTACAAGAAGCACATGTGATGAGAAAGGGCTGGTACTTGGTTGAATAACTCCATCATTGAGCATATCTATCACGAGTTGCTCTATAATTTACTTCTGAAAATTCGGGTAGTGATACGGCTTGACATTTACAGGCCCAACCCCAGACGTTAGATGTATAACATGATCCTGGAATCTCACAGGTGGTAAGCCATGTGGTTTTGGAAAACATCACCGAAAGAGTCCAATAGAGGCGTTAATAGAGAAGGCTCATCATTGAGGGTTGTGTTCCCAGTCTTAGTTACCGTCAAGCAATAAAAATAAGCAATGACATCTGTGGTCAGGGGCGGTCCTACCAAGGTTCAAGTGGGTTCATATGAACCCACTTGGTTGAAAAATAACACCGTATATATATGTATATTTTATCAGTTTTTAAAATTTTATATGTATATATTAACTTTTGAACCCACTAACACAAGTGTGACCCTTGGCCAAGTGGTGAAGAGGGTTCAATTTTCCCAGCCAACCCGAGTTCAAATCCCTGTTGCCACATTTTAGTTCTATTTTTTATATCTTGAATCCACTTCGTAAAAATTCTGGGTCCGCAACTGTCTGTGGTGACCAAACATCGTAAACTATGGAGTTGTATTGGTTGCAGCTCAGTTGGAGAGTCCCCCACCCAACGAACAAGAGACCCATTCAAAGAGAATTAGAAGATGCGTGTTGCATAATTAGTGACAACTGGTCCCAATGTTGCTAACCACGAGACACCCAAAACCACGTTTGCTCCACGAAGAGATAAAATATATAGATCCATAGGCAAATCATACCCCTGAATGTGTAAAGGAACTCCACGCACAACCCCATCACAACGGAGACGTTGGCCACTGCCAACTACCATAGAAAAACTAGGAATGGATTCAACCACCATTGTTGTGCCGTAATTTGACTAAACTTTAGAAAAATCACTTTTTGAAATATTCTAAGTATAAAACATTTTAAGAAAAATACTTAGAAAGAGTCGTCACTTAATTTTTTTTAAAAATTAAGAAAACTTATAATTTTCAAAGATTTAAACAGAAAAAATCATTTGAAAATACCAAAGAGGGTTCGGGGTTCAATTTACACTTCGAGAAGGGTTTAAGCATTCCAAGTGTCCGCTAGCATGCGGTTTACCTGCGACTTGACTAAAATATATTTGACTAATTCTTTGGGAAAATGATTTAACATAAAAATAATAATTTATAATATTTAATTAACTCTAAGAAAATAATTAAATAAATGACACATTTTTTATTTATTTTTTATTTTTTAGAAAAAAAAGGGACCTAAAAATGAAACATTTGAATTAAATACAAATGATTAGAATTTTAATAAAACTAGATAAATTAAAATTTATTTAATTCCTTTTGAAATAAAAAATTAAACCAAATTAATGAATTTAAGCATGAGACTATTTTAAATCAATCGATAAATAAAAGTTTTGACCAACTTTTTGAGAGAAATGACTAAATAAAAACAAGAGAACAATTTTTTAGTTCGTTTGAGAAAGAGCTTTAACTTAACCATTTTAAAGTAAATAAAATGATTAAATGAAGAGGCATTAAAACATATCCTTTTAAGAACAAAAGATTCAATTTAATTGAAGTTGTAAAATTTTGACCAATATACTTGATTAATAAAATAAATGAACACAACAAGTGAAATGTTTTAAAATAAACCAACACAAAGAAAATGACTCGTCTTTTTCGGGGGGATCTAATTAAGTTATTTTAAAGTTAGAGTTAAATAAGATTAGTCAACACATAATCAAATCATTAGAAGAGTAAAAGAGATAATGAAATTGGGCCCTTCTTGGGCCAATTTTGCTGCAATTTTTTTAGTTTTAACCCAATCTCGTTTTTGTATACACCAGCTGTATATTAGTGTATATCAGCGTGTATATCAGCTCTTTTCATGTATCTCTTGCTTTCGAACACCTATGTTTTGCTTTCTCCCTGTATTTTTGCATTTTTGAGCTGTATATCGATGTATATAGTTGTATACAACCTGTATACAGCCCATTTGCAACTCTAAAAATCCGTTTCAGCTTCCAATTTCTTCGGACATTATCCAGGCTGACTCAAAGGAGACGTTGAGCATAGCTCGGAGGGGATGTAAGGGAGAGAGTCGAAATGGATTCATCCGGATGGGATTCATGCATAAAGAGAATAGAGAAAAAAAAACAATTAGATTCACACCCATACTCGTATATAACAAACAAGAGGGACAACTAAATATCCATATCTGAGAAGATTGTAACAACCTTTGGGGATAAAAGCAAACAATAATCTTTTGCACATGCTACTTAGATTTATATATTAATAGTGTAGCTAACCTATGAAAACAAAAAAAAGACAAATACCAATATGCATGACATGGAGATAAGTTGCAAACTAAAAATAGATATACTAAAGATATTGCTAAGCGAAACATGAAAAAGAAATATATGATGTATCCATGTTGAGCTTAGCAAAACAGTGAAGTCACTTTAGACTTCATCATTCACAAGTAAGGCATTGTGCAAGAGGAAATTAAATCTATTTAATTTAAAAAGTAAATGAATCAAACTAATACCAATATTCAAATGTTAATATCGAATAAAAGAACACCATGTAAAGCATGCATTTAAATGGAAAACACGTTATTGTTAAGAAGCTATCCCCTTACCTCTTATAGGACACATATGGATGCAAAACTACAAACATACTCTTTTCACTAAAACAAATACCACAACTAGAGATTTAACAAATCAACAATTATTCTGCACTAAATCATGATCATCTAAAAGCATCAAAAGAAATAAAAACAATAAAGAAAATTAGCATTCTAATGAGATATGCAGCCCACTCATGTTATATCCAAGTTTGAGCTAACACTCTCCAACCTCTGGACATTAATAAGTAACCAAATAAATACTAAACAAACACCATTTCTTAATTGAAGTTAAAACTGAGGACAGGAAGGTAGACATGATCAAGTAGGAAACTAGGAATATTGTTTAAACAAACATGGTCCCTTGCCATGCAAATAAGGAGATTTTGAGTCCAAAAGACTCTTATGGCGATTTACGACAAAGAAAGAAATAAATACAAATTAGTATATGATAAGAAGACACTTGACAATTAATAAGGCACACACGTAGTATTGACTCATATAATTAGTAGACAAACTATATACACATTATCAACCATGAACTAATAAGGAAGTGGGCAAATAACAACAATTTCATGAGTAAAAAAAAACAATAATCCAAAGTATACAATCAACATGACAACATTTGAATATGACTAAAAAAGTGAAAAACCTAACGCCCAATAGAGGGACATGAGCTATCATGAGAAATGCACAAGTTGAATGTAAACAAAAATTCAATAACGGAGAAGACTATTATATATATACTTAGGTTCTATATTAAACAAAGAAAAACAAATGCATATCCATATTAGGACAAGTATGAGAAGAAACCAATAGCAACTTTACATTATTATTTATTATATATAAATGTCAACAACAATATAAGAGCAAAACAAATCAACTTAAATTGATATGTGATGATACCAAAAGAAAAATAAGGCACAATCAGTATACAAGAAAAAGACATGAAATATCAATTATTAACTAGCACATGTAAAATTCCTTCTTCACAACATAATACCAAAAATTGTTTTAAAGGATACAAAATTATTGCCACATAAGAGGTTTCACTACACCTAAAAATAAAATAAAATTTAGACGCTAGACTCCAATGTTGACATTTACGATAAGGCTCCTCCAATATGCTGTGATGAGGACGCTTACGGCAATTGGGATATGGGTGAATAATGCAAAGGATAATTAGCTCTACAAGTTTGACATGTGTTATTCATTGATAGCCATTTTATCAGACAGTGAATACGAAACTCGTGCAAACAATTAGTTATTATCACCTCATTCTCACCTTTGAAATCCTCATAGCAAACAGGGCAAGTTCGAATACAAAACAGATAGGTGACATAACTAAACCGGTAATAATAGTCTTCGAATCGACTATCAGCGATTCCAAACAAATAAAAAAAAAGAAACTCTTAACAATAGAGAAGCTTAAACACCTTACACAGGAAGAGTATCGAGCAATCGAATATAACAGAGAACTACATCTTTATCTCATACGAAAACTGAAATCGAAGAGAGTGTTACCTTTTCGGGGGCAGTGAGACTGAGACGGCTACAAGTTCAAAGCGACTTCACCACTACTTCAAAACTCGAGCAATAAAATCATAATATCCAAACCAATTTTAGACGAAGACCCTTTTAGAACCTAGAACTAAAAATGCATTCAAAATTTCTCAAACGTAAAGTTAATTGTTCAAGAAATTTTTTCTTCTTTTTCTTTTTTTATTCGAGAACAAGAAAAGGGAATTTATAGAAAGGGAATTGGAAGAAAAGGATAGAATAGGAATTCGAGTTCAACCTCCAATTTGAAATTTTCCTCCAAGGATGGGAAAGGTTGTTCTTGGTATGCGATTTCAACAAAAATCCCTTGAAATCCGGACGAAAGGATGAGGGTGGATGGCATAGCAGGTGAAAGGCTGTAGGAGCTGCTGTTTGTTGACATTTTGGACTATTGTTGCCTTGACGTTTTGGGGTTTTCGTCTGGGGAAGAGGAAGACGCTGGCAGGGGGCTGTTTTGGCGATGTATGGCTGTTGTTTATTGTATTGTAGTGTTGGAATTGGAAGGGAAAGGGTATGGGATCGGCTGGTACTGCTTGCGGTATGTGTATTGCTGATGTTAACGTTTCTTCTTTGTGAAGAAGAAAAGGGATGGGTTGGGTTGAGAAAGGGAAAATAGTGGGTTGGGTCGGAATAAAGTTGGGTCTGGGCTGAATTGGCCCAAAGCATGGGCTGCTGGAAATTGTTGAATTGAGGAAAATAAAGAGGAATGGGTCTTGGGCTTGATGATTGTTAAGAGAAAATGGCCCAACATGGGTCTTTTTATATAGATAAGTTGAATACTAATTCAGCCAAATTGAATTCGAAATCTAGTCTAATTGAGATAATTCAACGAATTAGGCTAGGACTTGAATAAGACGTATTAATATAAATTAATTAATGAGCTTCTTAATCTTAACAAAATAAAATAATTAACTTAAATAAAATAATTAATTCAATCA
>JAJOOO010007499.1:0-12302 GCA_029582685.1 Solanum piurae
AAATCTGCAAATGTTGAAGGCCTTGTATTTTAAATAAGGGATGAAAATTCAATATAGCTTGAAGTACAAATCCAAAAATGAACCATATCTCATCTTACGTCAAGGTAACAGGATATAAAAAACAGAAATAACTATCTAATGATTAATAATATTATTTACTAGTTAAAACGAAAAAGAGCAGTAATAAGTTATACAACTAGCGGCACAAGACAAACCTTAGAATTGAACATTGCTTTATTGAGATCATCTACTTTCACCTCATCATCACATTTGAGAATCGGTGTACTCACAGATATTCCCTGTTGGACAAACGTCTTCATTTCAGGGCACTCATTAATAATCACTTCCTTGAGAAATGGAAATTCAAGAGCACCATTCGTCAAAAAGAAATGCCCCAGCTTTGGCAGATCGTTAAGAACCAGTTCTTCCAAGAGGGGAAATAAGGTCATGATCCCTTCTCCTTGTTGTTCCTCTTCTGTGATCACTTCTTCCATTGACTCACAATCTTCTATGTTTAGTATTCGGAGATTAGGAGCACCTCTAGCCATTGATGGAGACATCAAGTTTCTCAATTTTCTACAATACCGTACTTCCAATGTTTGAAGTTTGCTGAAGTAGGTAGTTTGAAGTTGGTGACAGCATAGAGCACTCATGCTATTAGCCGTAATGATATATAGCTTTTCCAGGTTGGGACAAAAAATCTGCAAATGTTGAAGGCCTTGTATTTTAAATAAGGGATGAAAATTCAATATAGCTTGAAGTACAAATCCAAAAATGAACCATATCTCATCTTACATCAAGGTAACAGGATATAAAAAACAGAAATAACTATCTAATGATTAATAATATTATTTACTAGTTAAAACGAAAAAGAGCAGTAATAAGTTATACAACTAGCGGCACAAGACAAACCTTAGAATTGAACATTGCTTTATTGAGATCATCTACTTTCACCTCATCATCACATTTGAGAATCGGTGTACTCACAGATATTCCCTGTTGGACAAACGTCTTCATTTCAGGACAGTCATCAATCTTCACCTTTCTGAGAAATGGAAATTCAAGAGCATGTTCTGTCAGAAAGAAATGCCCCAGCTTAGGCAGCGTGCGAAGATTCAGCTTTTTCAAGAGCGGAAATAAGGTCATAATTCCTTCTCCTTGTTGTTCCTCTTCTGTGATCACTTCTTCCATTGATTGACAATCATCTATCTTTAGTATTTGGAGATTCAAAGCACCTCTGGCCATTGATGGAGACATCAAGTTTCTCAATTTTTCGCAACTCTCTACTTCCAATTTTACAAGTTTGGTGAAGTAGGCAGTTGGAAGTTGGTGACAGCATAGAGCACTTATGCTATTAGCCGTATTGATGTATAGCTTTTCCAGGTTGGGACAAAAAATCTGCAAATGTTGAAGGCATTGTATTTTATATAAGGGATGAAAATTCAATATAGCTTAAAGTACAAATCCAAAAATGAACCATATCTCATCTTACATCAAGGTAACAGGAAATGAAAAACAGAAATAACTATCTAAAGATTAAAAGGAAAAGAGAGCAGTAATTAGTTATACAACTAGCGGCACAAGACAAACCTTAGAATTGAACATTGCTTTATTGAGATCAACTACTTTCACCTCATCATCATTGTTCACACTTTTGAGACTTGTTGTACCCACATATACTCCCTGTTGGACAAACGTCTTCATTTCAGGGCAGTGATCAATCTTCACTTCTATGAGAAATAGAAATTCAAGAGTACACTCCGTCAGAAAGAAATGCCCCAGCTTAGGCAGCCTGCTAAGATCCAGCTCTTCCAAGTGGGGAAATAAGGTCATGATTCCTTCTCCTTTTGTGATCACTTCTTCCATTGATTCACAGTCTTGTATGGACAACACTTGGAGATTCAGAAGACCTCTGGCCACTGTTGGAGACATCAAGTTTCTCAATTTTCCACAATTTGATACGTACAATCTTTGAAGTTTGGTGAAGTAGGCAGTTGGAAGTTGGTGAGAGCATATAGCACTAATGCTTTCAGGTTCCCAGATCTGTAGATATTCCAGGCTGGGACAAGAAACCTGAAAATGTTGAAGGGATGATAAGGGCTCAACCATGAGACAATTAACACCCACAAAGAAAACACTAGGTCATAAGTTGAGAAGTCAAAAGTGATTAAAAACTAGGTTTGATTAAACGTATTATAAAGCAATTATTATAGTTTTAACAGTTAATTTTTGAGAAGCATCCCATATAAATACCATTATTTTCAAAATATGAAAGAAATCATTTAAGGTCAAATTACTCAAATAAAAGAAATATTTTAAAAAGCATCTCCAAAATAGCATTCTTTAAAATCTTTTAAAAAGAGCTAAAATACAAGATGACATGAGAAAATAAATCCACATATATATTAGCTGTTAAATATAATGAAAGACATTTTTTAGGACTAGTTTTTATATATATATAATAAAAACGAAACTCAAAAGAAAAAGTACAAGCAAGGGGCTATTTCTCATCTTATTAGTCCTATTGAGGCGTAAAAAATAAAGAATTTAGAACGAGATGCAGATTCAGAATTTGAAATTTATAAATATCTCTAATGACCTCAGGGTAATATCCAATAACAACCGTGTTCATAATCTAGATATTACTAATACAGATTAAAGTTTCTGGGGAAAAGCTATTAGATTTACATGAACCCCTCGGTTACAATTTTGTAGTTTTGCCTATATTTGTTACCTCAGTCAACATAGGTATCAGGCGAGAAACAGAAATGACTATCTGAGAAGATTACTGTTACTATTAATTATTTGCTAGTTAAAACGGTAAGAGAGCAGTAGACCAGGGATGTACTAATGCATGATAAAAAATATGTATAGTAATTAGTTATACACTAGCGGCACAAGACAAACCTTAGAATTGAACATTGCTTTCACCTCATCATCATTGCTCACACTATTGAGACTAGCTGTACCCATATATACTCCTTGTTGGACAAACGTCTTCATTTTAGGGCACTGAGAAATGATCACTTGTATGAGGAATGGAAATTTAAGAGCATGCTTAGTCAGAAAGAAATGCCCCAGCTTAGGCAGCGTTTGAAGATTCAGCTTTTCCAACAGCGGAAATAAGGGCTCATTAGTCATTTCTTCTCCTTGGTGTTCCTCTTCTGTGATCACTTCTTCCATTGACTCACAATTTTCTATATTTAGTGTCCGGAGATTCAGAAAACATCTGGCCACTAATGGAGACATCAAGTTTCTTAATTTTCCACAACTCTTTACTTCCAATGTTTCAAGTTTGCTGAAGTAGGCAATTGGGAGTTGGCAAGAGAATAGAGAACTTATGCTGTTAGCCCTAACGATAAATAGCTTTTCCAATCTGGGACAAGAAACCTGCAAATGTTGAAGGCCTGGCATTTTATACAAGGGACGGAAATTCAATATAGCTTAAAAGTACAAATCCAACTACTTTCACCTTGTTCACACTTTCGAGACACGGTCTACTCACGAATATTCTTTGCTGGAAAAACGTATTCATTTCAGGGCAGTCATCAATCTTCACTTCTCTGAGAAATGGAAATTCGAGAGTACACTCCGTCAGAATGAAATGCCCCAACTTAGGCAGCCTGCAAAGCTCCAGCTCTTCCAACAGGGGAAATAAGGTCATGATTCCATCTCCTTGTTGTTGTTCCTCTTTTGTGATCAATTCTTCCATTGATTCACAACCATCTATCTTTAGTATTCGGAGATTCAAAACACCTTTGGTTACTGATAGAGACATCAAGTTTGTCAATTTTCCACAACTCTTTACTTCCAATGTTTGAAGTTTGCTGAAGTAGGGAGTTGGAAGTTGGTGAGAGCATAGAACACTTATGCTGTTAGCCCGATTGATGTATAGCTTTTTCAGATTGGGACAAGAAACCTGCAAACGCTCAAGTATCAAACCATAAACAATTAGCACTATATCATAAGTTGAAAAGCCAAAAGTGCTTAAACACGAGGTGATAAGTTCTTTAATTTATTAGATGAAAAAGAAAAATTTAATAAATTGACGGGACAACCTCTCTATGGGCTCCATTCATATTTATCTTTTTCTTTCTCCTTTTATGACCTTTTTTTCCCTTCATTTATTTACTTACTAGTAAAATTATCCACGCTTCGCGCAAGAATTTAATATCACGGAATTTATAAAATAATACTTAAAATCTATCGGTCATTAAAACTAAAGCATTGTATTATCTTACATAGATTACGTAGTAACGAACATAATAATGTAAAGGAAAATGATAATTATAACATCTTATCATTTATCCTTCAATCAATCATCTTTAATTTGATTTTATAATTTATCCTTTTGTTTCCAGAAATTGTTACTATTTGATACTTTTAGGGAATCAAATGAACATCAACCTCAGATATGAAATTTTCTAATAAAATAAATAATCATTGGTGAAGTGATAAATAAATTTTAAAAGGTTGAAAAAATAAACAAATATTCTAATTTTAACATGTAGAAAGTTCAACCCTACCTTTTGCTTTACATATATAATTTTAAAGTTCCACATTTAAATGTATCATAAGTAATTATTAAAATGAAAAATTAAAGAGAGAATGTATCATATTGGACAATAATTCAACTTATTATATATACTTGAAAGGAAAAAATATTACACAAAACTATTCAGTTTGTTTGGTGTTTTTTAAAAATCAGCACACCAGAGTGATGGAGTTCAATTTGAAACTACACTTCTATTCCAATCGTAGTGTCGAGAAACACATCTATTACTTCAAGAAAAATATTTACAACTTGCAGTAAACTTGAGAACTTGTCTTGTGAAGTACATATATTATTATAATAAAATTTGGCCCAATGGGTCTTTGTTTAAAAAAAAAAAAACTTGAGAACTTGTCCATACTTCTTATTGAATATTAACAATTAATTATTATGTAGTTATCTATGTCTTTGGGATTAAAAGAGGCTTCAGTCTAGTCATATCCCTCTATAGGTCATCCGGCACATCCTTGAACTCATGTAAAAAATTTATTAATTTTTGTTTTCTTTTCCTAGTTCACTTGACACATCAAGGTGATATAAAGTTTTTAAGGTCTTTATGTCCTTACAATGACATACCAAATTTGAATTTTGTCTTTAAGAGATGATAGTATAGATCTTTAAGGAATTTTTTTATTGTACCTTCAACAATTTCAGTAGAGAGAACTTGTGTGAATACTCAATTAACGTGTGTTATTTAATATGTACTAACACATACTTATAACAATAACTTTGCAGAAACATAAACAACAAAATTAAAACATGTACTCAAAAACAATAATTAATAACATAAATTAATTACTGTAAAAAAAATACCAGGATTTGTAACAATAGAATGAAACATAAAGGAAAAAATTGAGTCCACTGAATGCACAGTGTCCCCTTAAGGAAGTTAATCCCCTTTAGTACCCGAGGTTTAAAGGAATAGATCCTCTCAGGATAGAACGATTATATTCACCAGTGTATTGATACAAAACAATGTTTCAGTGAGCCACTAAACAGAAGCAAAGTACACGAATATTTAGTTGTGCAAAAGAAGAAGAAGTTCAGAATTTTCGTTATTTCGAAATGAGAGAAAATCCCTCTATTCAGAGGATAGTGTGAACAAATGTTTATTGTGCCTTATCGAAAATGTCACAACTCTTTGAAAAAGCTGTAACCCTTCGAAAAGGTCACAATTATTCATAAAAGTAGCAACTCTTCATAAAAGTCACAACTTATAATAAAAGTCACAATTTTTTTTATAAAAGCCACAATTTTTTTAAAAAGTCACAAATTTTCATAAAAGGGAAAGACTAGCTTTGGAAATAAATAAATTTAAAAGAAAATCCTGATTTGTGGTTGTGCCACTTAAGTGGGTCTAGGGTCTCTTTTATATATGATATATATGATATGATATGATTTTAATTTTAATATTTCAAAAAAGCGAACATTTAATTACTCAACTTTTCCTCTCTCACTATAATATATCTTCTTCAAGTTATGTTAACAATAACAAACAAAAAAAATATCTGATGGTTTATTGCTCAACTTTTCCTCTTCCCTCAGGATTGTTTTCCATGTAACTTCTCCCATAATTGTAATTAATTTATGTTAATTAAAAAAATAAGCCTTTACGACAATTGACAAATATAAGATTAGAATATACATGTGCAAAACGGCAAAACCTATAGTTAGCCTTAGCAGCGTTTGTGGTTCGGTTTGAATCGGTTATTGGTTAAAATCAAAATCAAATCAATCTAGTCGGTTTTTTAAATTTCTAAAACCAAACTAAACAAAATGAAAAAAATAGCCGTTGGTTTAGTTATTGTCGATTTGGTACAATTTTTCTGATTTGTTTGGTTTGAAAGTATTTTTTGAGGACATGCGTATCTCCATAGACACAAACACATAGTACATGAACAATCCATAGAAAGCTACTGTCGGTTCGATTAAGCAATACTAGAGTTATTATTACACGAACAAAGTGATTCAATTAAAAGAGTGTGACTATCTTATGTGAGGTAGGGTACGTAAGACTAAAATAGTAGATTTTGATGGACTTGAACTTAGAATTATAATAGTTGGACTAAAATTTAAGTGTTGGACTTTATAAAATGGTAAAGTTAAAATGTTAATTTCATTAAAATTTAACAAAATATTTATCTTTTATTTATGAATAATATATAAATAATTATAAAATTCATATATCTAATTTATCGGTTCGGTTTAGTTATTTTTGTGGTTTATTTTTAGTAAAACTAAAACCAAACCAAATAGTGTCAGTTTTTCAAAATATAAAACCAAATCTAACCAAACCAAACCAAATATCAATTTTTTAATCGATTTGGTTCGGATTACAATTTGATTTGATTTTTAAATCATAACCATGAATAGCCCTAATTTAATTGTTCCTAAAGAATCATCTAGCTCCCCTTTAAATTTATTCTCACATAATCAAATTCTTAAGTTGCCTGCCTATCAGCCATTTTCTTCTTCTTTGGATTTTTTTCTTTACAAGTTTTATTTTGCTTTTTTTTTTTTAGTCTCATATCTATTCAAATTCTTTCTTCATCTTCTTTGGATATTTTCTATATATATATATATATATATATATTAATACTATTGATGCTTGTCTTTCTTTTGTTCATGGTTTGTATATGCGTTTCTTAATAGTCGAATACTATATTAATACTATAACCCTTTTTTTTATTTTTTAATATAGTTAAGTGTTTTTTTTGTGGCTGGTAATAATTTATTTATGTCTTCATCACTTTTCAGGAAATTTTAAGGGCTTTAGAAGCAGGAAAAAAAAGATGACGACAGTCAAAATTAAAGTAATTATTTCATTTATTCACTTTATTTCAATTTATTATATAATTTTATGATCACAATTTTTAAAGTGTTGAAGAAAAGTCATATATATAAGCTAAACTTCTTTCTAACAACGTAAATGAGGTGTGAATAAGGATAACAACGTAAATGAGGTGTGAATGAGGATAACAACATAATAAATGTGAATATATGATTAATGTGTATTAGATTTATTAATTGTTATTGAAAGTAGAAAAACATTTCTTTTTATTTTTCCCACATCCATCCAACTTTTAGTACTTTTTCTATATCTTCAACATTGCATACACATATTTTTTTTTTAAATCATTTCTTCGGCACTCTTTGATAATCTCTGTACGGCTAAATTATGTGTTTAATTTTATTTTATTTTTATTATAAAAGTAAAACCTCAACGATATCGTTTTCATATAGCAATTTAAATCTTTCTCTTTGCAATGCATACTATAAGAATGAAAGTTTAAATATAAATTTTTAATATTAATGAATCTTATGATATATAATTATGTATTAAATGAATGTCAGTACGAGCATCGAATATTGAAAAAATAAAAAAGAATTTCTCTAACTTTTGAATTTCGTGCATTATAAATATGTTTGAATATAACTCAAGTGTTTTTTCCCCTCACTATGATTTAGCACAAATATATTTTGATTTGTTTATTTTTATGATGTAGTCATTTATACCAAAAGAAAGTCACGTAATTTATGATCGAGTAGATTTAATATTGTGTTTGAACCAATAATATTAGTATAAGAATCATTGAATTTAGTATGAAACTATGATAATTAGACTGTTATGGCTGAAACTTTTCATATCAACTTTTATGTTTTTGTCTTTCATATCAGCAATTTTAAATTGAAAATGCCGCATGAAATTTCTCTAGCAATTTTTCTGAATAGAAAATATCAAAATCGTAACTTAATTTCTATTTCTCTCTTTTATTATATCATTTGTTAGAATATTTATTAAATAGTAACATTAATTATTTTAAAATATATTTAATATTTTCTTATACCTGTGCTAAGCACAGACAAGTACATTAGTTATATTATTAAGAAGGCAGGGTAAAAAATTATGTATCTTTACCATATCAGTGTCAATGTGATTGTACTAACATATAAATTAGAGGGTCAAAAGTAAGAAGAATCATTTGTTGATTCTTTGCTATATATCGATTTTAAGAAAAATGTTTAGTTTGATGATAATTGTTATAAAAAATTAATATATACTATTGTGTTGGTTCTTAATGATTCATATTGTTAATGATTTGTTCTTCAATTAAATTGTATGATTTTCATATTTTACTTGAGGATTCTATTAATACTCTCTAATAAAATTGAATAGTTACTGCATAAATCACTAAGTAATTATTATTAGGGAATCTGAAGAAGAAGAAAAGGTGCTTTGATTTTTTTTTTAAAAACGAAAATGAACAGTTAGGAAAATAAGAAAAGAAACGTTGAAAAAAGGAAACAATTAAAAATAAAAGAATTTAAAGAGAAAGTAAAAAGGATAAAATAAGATAAAAGTGCATACGAGATTCATATATTAGATTTGTATTGAATATATAAATAAATAATTTAGTTTAAAAATTAATTAAAATGAACTGAAGGAAATCAAGTTTTATTGAATTCCTTTCTTTCTATTCTTTCTTTTAAGACAAATAAAACTATTGTTTTTGCTTACAATATATTATATAAAAATCAAGTATTTTAGAAGATTTAAAAACACTTGGATGATGAAGATTCGTAATATATATATAAAAAGTAAGTGTGAATAATATTGTTGATTAAAATTTGAAAACTAAAAGAAATATTTTTTTTGAACAATAAAAAATCTAATTAATCCGTGTGAAGCGGAGATGAGTTTACTAGTTAGTTATACAACTAGAGGCACAAGACAAACCTTAGAATTGAACATGACTTTATTGAGATCAACTGATTTCAGCTCATCATCATTGTTCATACTTTCAAGACTCGGTGTACTCATAAATATTTCCTGTTGGACAAACATCTTCATTTCAGGGCAGTCATCAATCTTCACTTCTATGAGAAACGGAAATTCAAGAGTACACTTCGTCAGAAAGAAATGCCCCAGCTTAGGCAGCTTGCTAAGCTCCAGCTTTTCCAAGAGGGGAAATAAGGTGATGATTCCTTCTCTTTGTTGTTCCTCTTCTGTGATCACTTCTTCCATTGATTCACAATCTGTTATCCATAGTCTCTGGAGATTCCGAACACCTCTGGCCACTGATGGTGACATCAAATTTCTCAATTTCTTACATTCAGATACTCTCAATGATTTAAGTTTATCGAAATAGGCAGTTGGAAGTTGGTGAGAGCATAGAATACTTATCCTTTCAAGTTTCCGGATGTATAGCTCTTTCAGATTGGGACAAGAAACCTGCAAAAGTTGAAGTATTAAACTTTATTGTGTTTTATTGAAGTTGCAGACACCCAGGAAGAAAACACTAGGTCATACGTGGAGAAATCAAAGTGCTTAGATACATTTATATATTTTCAAAAAGCCAAATATTTATTTTTAAAATATCATATAATCTCGTTTAATATTTTAAAAAGTTTTTTGGTATCTCATTCAAATTATATTTTATTTTTTGGTAGTTTTAAATATATACAATAAAGTATAGTTTACAACAAATATAGCCATGTTCTATTTACATAAAAATAACGAAAATTCATAGAAAATATACATTGACTATGCAATATATATAGTTTGACAAAAGTCATAGATGGTATACAATATAACTTATTTATACAGTCAAAAAGCTGAATATTACTTATTTTATTCTTACTTTTTTCTTCTTTTTACATATCTATTTATTTCACACACACAAAAATAAATAAGAATAAAAAACTCAAAATAACGATTAACAAATAGATTTATAAGGGAGATATTTAAAACTTAAATTAGTCGTTGAATAAAAAAAGTTTAAAAAAATTCACGTGTGAGAAGAATAATATTTTTCAAATAACAAATTAATTTAAAATTGATTATTCACTTCGTTAGACCAAAAAGGTATATCTAAGCCATTTATATAACGATAAAATAATAGACTTTGCATAAGTAATTATCTTTAATGCTCAAGTAAAAGGTAAAATTTTAATTCATAAAAACCCTCAAAATAAAAAGTGAAAAAGTAAGCTCGTTTCATATTTAAAAAGAGTCCTTATTTGTCATGATAAAAAGCAAACCTTTTCATGGAAAAGAGGATTTGAGTCGGTGATGGAGTTGTTGGTGGTAGGGGAGAAATTTTGGAACTCAGGTAACCCATTGAATTCCATTCTCCATAACAGAGGGAACTCAATGCCCTCAACATTGTCACTGCAAAAGTGAGTCAGGCATTTCAGAGATGCAAGCTCTAACTCATATAAATTGGGGAACTTGATTACTTCATGTGTCCTCTTCAATAAATGTGTCACTAAATCACAATTAGAGAGGTTGAGAACTTTCACGTTCTGAAGCTCATTCATCTGCAATTCGGCCAACACGTTATTAGAGCCTTTTCCCATTGAATGTACAACTTCGCATTCCTTCAACAGGCGGCAGATCCAATCACACAATGGGGCGGTCTCAGTGACCTTTAAAACAATATTCTTTCCGTAATCACCCATGGTCTCTGTGTAAGCATCACCCACTTTAAGAGTGTACCGTGTCAACCTGGAGGGAAGGCGCAAGTTACTGTAGATCACATCTCCAGAACATTCACTTAATGTCAGTGCAGTCAATTTCGATAAAGATTCCAGTTCCCTCAGGGTGGAGTAACAACAATCTTCTACTCCCACAATACGTAGTTCCTCCAATCGAACTAGTCTTGATAACACCCCTGCTGAAATCCTTTTAAGTGTTGTATCGATACAGCAACTCTAACATAATTAGATTGCCCAACTTTCCTATCTCCACTGGCACCTCCTCTAACTCACAATCTCTTATGCAAAGAATTTCCAAATTGACAAGTTCGCCAATAATGGATATGTCATCCAACTTTAATTTTTTCAGATACAACATCCTCAGACTTGACAACTTCTGAATGGATGTTGGAAAAGTCAGAATGGACTCGTACTCGCTGTTTCCCCTCAGGCTTAAGACATTGAGTTTACTCATTCCATCAAAAAAATCATCATGTAACTTGAATGGCTCTTCAAAACAGAGTTTCAACATTAGAAGCTTCAGTTTTGGGCAAACTATTGGGCTACAAGGCTCATCAAATTTATTTGCAATAATTGACATGTGACTGTATTGCTGCTTGTTAAAGTCTATTCTTGGGAACTCTTCCGAGTTCACATCATGACTTACCATAAAGTTATGATCTCCCTCAGACGCAATATTTATAGCCATGTCACGTATCACATCATGCATTTTGACATGATTTGTGTATGAATCTTGGGATAATAAGAAGCTATCTTTCAATGTTTCTAACAGATTACACACCCTATCTCTTGCTTCTTCTATATTTTTAATATTTGAAAAGATGTGAAGCCCCATTCCATATTTAAGCAATTTTGCAGTCGAAATATCACTATCTTCCCCGAACAAAGAACAAAGTAAAAAGAGGTACTTGGCTTCATCACTTTCCAAGTAATCATAGCTTAGTCTCAGAGGTTTATACACCTTTTTGAGCACTCCAGGGATATTTCTTGCTTCTGCACGGTGTAATTGTTTAAGGGCATCCTCCCACGAAGGCTTGGTTTTACGCTTTAGTGCTCCTGCAACTGTAACAATTGCAAGCGGCAACCCCATGCATTGTTTGGCAACCTCTTTTGCTGTGCCATGAATAGAAGGATCGTCTACTGAATCACCAGCTTTCTCCTTGAAAAGGCACCATGCTTCCTCTTCACATAACGTTCCAACCATCGTGATGTTCTGAGCTTCCATTGCTTCACAAACATTTCGGTAACGTGA
>JAJOOO010007501.1:0-28297 GCA_029582685.1 Solanum piurae
TATTTTAATTGTCTAAACCATGTAAAACTAAAGAACAAATATTCAATATTATTGTCATTCTTAGTGTTGAATTGATTTTCTTTTTGCATTAGTATTAATTTGATTTTGATTTAAGTTTTATTATAATTATCAACATCTATGAACTATAATCATTATTGGATCATTCCAAATTCTAAGTTTTAAACTTGAAATAATATATTAAAAGATAAAAACTATGAAATAGTATAAAAAATATTTTAAAATTATATCAAAGTAAATAGTTTTATGTATAAAATAAAATTTTAAAATTACATTTATAATGTCGGGTTGGTTTGGTCTCGGGTTGTTTTTTTTTAGTTAAAACCAATTCAACCCAAATATAGTCGGGTTTTTTTTCCAATACCAAACCAAGTCAAACCAAACAATTAGTCGGGTTTTTTTTCGGTTTGACTCAATTTACGATTTGGTTCAATTTTCGGTTCGGTTTGTACACCCCTACTTTTAACCATATGAAGTGATTATTCAAGATTTACAGTTCATTATATCTTTGATTTTTTTCAAAAAATTGTTGGCCACTCAAGTTCAATTTCCCATGGCCATGGCCACATTTTTTTCCCTTTCTATTTTGGCTTTAATTTGGACACTCTTCACAAATTTTCTGATTACGTACTGGTAGAGAGTAGAGAACTAACTTTTTCTTATTTTTAATTTATTATGAAACTCAAAATCAGGTCATCTGAGCCTATGTATTAAGTAATTTCAAATTATTTTAATGAAGAGGGTTCTAAAAAGCTCTTGAACTATGAAATTTGTTATAATATTGCCCTCCATCCAGCTTATGAGTGTGAGCCGTTAGAAATAAGAGTATTTTTTAGCCAAAAGGGTAACATGGGGTATTTGTGAGCCGAAAGCTAGACGAAAAATAGTTTTGTACCAATTCAAATAATTGAGGGACAATTATGGCCTTCCGTGATAATTATATTAACCTATATTAATAGCAGTCTATGATAACAAAAAAAAAATTAAACAAGTATTCATATATAAAAATCTTAATCTAGAGTTAAACCTCAAAAGGCAAAATCATGCTGGGTCTAATTGGGCTATTGATTTATGATGGATCTACTTTGGCTAGCCCAAATAAACCCATCATCAAAATCATTCTAGCCCAAATCCATTAAAATTCGAGCGTATTGGACACAACATATAAGTTTGAGCTAATTTTACCACCCTATAATATTACGACATATAAGTTTGAGCTAATTTTGCCACCCCTATAATATTACTATGCTCCGCGCAAAGGTATCATGACGGAATATTACAATTAAAGATCTTGCAAGTATGGAAATCACATTTTTTCCCAGTCTTTGCATATTAGAGAGCTTACATTCTGTGCAAAGCAACCAACTTGTTCACAAAACAAGCCATTACTGAAAGCTAATATACATGACAATGTCCAAATTGACTTGCTACTAGTCAGACATTGAACTCTGCATCGATCCTTCCTTAATGTTCGCGCTTGACACTTGTAAATGGCATCCTACTTTCTAGCAACTTCACTTTTTCGCGCAGCTCTTCATTGATAACAGAAGATTCCTAACCAGAACAAAGCGAAAAACATGAAGTTGGGAAAGTCACATAGTCTTTGCATAAGCTAAGAGGGAGGCAAATTAGTAATAGCAAAAAACATGACAATTTTACCCTTGATCGTCTTCGTTCTTCTAATAGCATGTGAGCTAAATTGTCGTGATTGCTGTTCAAATCTGTTATCAACCTTTGTGCTGCTTTAAGCTGATAGTATGCACGATTAGACGATTAAAAAAACTGTGTTATACGAGGGACAAAGATATCGTATATCAATCATCACTTACTTGTCCTTCTAGACTTTTACTCTTGTTTTTTTCATACTGCAGATCGCGTAAAGCCTGTTGTAAACTGCAGGAAGTAAACAGATATAACTCCGTAAAATTTGTGAGCAAAGAGAATGAATCGTTCAACTTATTCAGTATTTACTGACCGATCCTTAGTAACGTGATTCTCTTCTCTCAAGTTGGATGAAGTATCTTGTATCTGTTCATAACGGAAATGAGGAGAGGGAAGAGAGTTATCCAACAGACTTAGAAAAAATAGCATGATCTTTGAGTAGTCAGGTGTATTTGTATTACCTTCACACCCAAATTTGTTGGAATTTGATGAGTTTGCCTATTTGATAACTCTCTCCACATGGTCTGGTTTGTTGCTTGTATCGAAGACTGGACTTGTCCTGTCTTGTGTTCTCCTCCAGTATATTTTGATTTTGATTTGTCGTGACTGGTTGTATGGACATCACGACTGGTTGTAGGGACATCACGACTAGTTGTATGGACATCACGACTAGTTGTATGGACATTACGACTGTTTGTATGGACATTGGATGAAAATCGGGAACATGAGTTGCTTTTAGCTGAGGTGTTTGTTTCTTCCTCAGAAGAGACACTGTTCTTTATATTTCGACGATCAGCATAACCAATTTCATGGCAATTATCACGCCTGTTGAAGAAATCTCCTCAATGAAACTTCGTTAATGAAGATAACTTATAATGTTGGAAAGAACAAATCAGTTGAACATACCAATACTGCTTCTGCATAAATTGTAAACGTGCCTCGAGTCTAGCAAGCACAATCGTGCGTTCAAAATCCTGTTTATCATGAGCTGGCTTAACAAAATTAGCTTCTAAGACGCCTGTATCACACAAGAAAAGCAGAAGGTGAAAATAATATCAACCGTCGTTTCACTGAATCACTGATTACTCATGAAAATAGTACCTATCGCGCCACGACCATCACTTCCAGCAGCATTCCACACCCTCCAAAAAGGCTGACAAAAAGGAATACATCAGCTAAGCAGAGCAATTGAAAAGAAGAATACTGCACGCATTAGCTAAACTTAAGCGTATTAGTCCAACTACTGACATATATATAGACAGTCGATTTACCAAGGCCTACTCCAGGCGGTGATATTGATTTCTCAGGTGGTTACTCAACTAATAGTTTTTATCTCAAAACTTGACATAATAACTGTTAGTTGAGTAACCATCTGAGAAATCAACGCCAATATTATGATGCGTTGAGTGAGGGAAAGCTAACCTTAATTAGCCGGTTCTTGTGATAAACGTTGAAACCTTGAACATCGATGTGATGTTCTGCATCCTTTACAAAACCAATAGTTACCACAGCGACCGCCTATTATGAGAAAACCAGTAATTGTTAGAAAAGCCAAAAGTGTTGAAAAATATCTAAAATCATCAAAGCTTGAAACTTTAGAAGAAAAAAAGAGGTTACATTTGGATCCTTGGATGTTTCATCACCAATGGGTTGAGGTCTGTACGTATTCTTCTTGGCATGATTCATATCGTCAACCAAATTATGATGCTCAACATCTTTCCCACGCAAAATGATTCGAAATCCAGGAGAAAGCCTCAAATACAAAATTGAAGCATAACTCTGTAAACACAATCAAATTTAGTTTAACGCGATTTTGTTGTACTTTTTCCTACACCTTGTTAAAGTACTAACCAACAAAATGAACGTGAATATTTACCCTTAAAGAATGTTGATAAGTTAGAAAATGCCTGGAGTTGGGATATATTTTTGCCATCTCAATCTTCTTTTCGTCTCGACTAACACCCTTGATTTGAATGTCCTGAAGAAGATAGAAAACATCCAACAGTTAAAAAACTGACCATAGGATATGGAGTATGCAATTCAAGAAAAAACAGAATACTACAAGTGAATCGGTATCAAAATCAAGTTCAGTGTCTCCTTTTTCATCCTCCCAGAGATTGTAAATGATAATTCGCGTTCCTTGATTATCCAACAATTCAAACTACAACAAAGAAGAACGATATCATTAGGAACATATATAGTAGTACACGTAAAAGCAGAAATACGCACCAGAAATGAAGATAGTTCTCAGTTTACCTGCAGGAAGAGATCCTCTTCACTTTCAAACGGAGACCATTGTACTATCGTGTCTGAATTTCTTTTCCAATCATCAGCTGAAGATCGAACCAACATTTCCCAAATTTCTCCTCTCTTTACAAAATCAATCTTCACATTGCCAAACACAAAAACCGTATTAAATGTTTTACGAATACAGATCCTCTTTACAAGAATATGATAAATCATAGTGGCCAGGAAGCTAAGTCATACCATAGGAACAATGATATCTTCTTTTCCTGTGCTCCTTAAAAATGTATATGACAACATTCCAACACTTCGTGTTGTGCTATACAAAATAAAAACAATACATTACTTTTATAATTCCGATGCTAAATCAATCGTTAGGAAGAGAACTATATTAGAAACTAGTAATCATAAAAGTACCTTAGTCCGTCCTTTCCCTGACAACGCGAGAACACAATCACATCTCCCCCGAGTCTCATACTACTTGTTTTGAAACCATTTCCATCTTGCAAAACAGATACAAAATAATCAAAACAGTTGCATTCCAAGAATTTTATTTAGGCACAGCTGAATAACAGAACAAAGATGGTTTGCTTGTTACAACAGATATAAACTCACATTGGCCTATAGTATTTGCTAATTTGCTTTTTGCTGAGTATCCGAGAGACATGCACTGGCGCATTTTATCAGGAGTCATTCCACCACCATTATCTGTAGTCCAAATTGTGAAAGAATTAGCTCAAGATTCGACCTTAGAACAAGAACGCGAAATCTCCCAAAAATTCTTAAAGAATCCAAATAACCAACGACTAAAGAAAAGATATACAAGGAGAGTCGATGAATATACCTTCAACCAATATCATTTTACCCTTCTCTTTCTTATTGTCAAGAACATCTACACTGACATAGGTAGCTCCATTGCAAACCTGGAGGGAAAATATTTTAAAGAAACGGAAGGAGGGAGAACAGAGAAGGACATAAAGGAACAGGAAATTACTACAGCACGTGTACCTCGTCCATAGCATTATCAAGAAGCTCAGCAAAAGCTGGTGCAAAGAACAAGATCACGAAAATATCAACAAAGAGAAATCTTCCAAATGGAATTGAGGAACATGAAAGTAAAAAAAGGGTCAAGCTTTGAGACAAACTTTACCTCCCAAAGCCCATTTATGACTGGTGGCATTTGAATGCAAGAATTTTGGATGAACTCTCACATGATCCATGCCTTCTGCATATACGAATTGTTAGAGATTATATGTGTCTCACTTTACTTGTGTAATAATTTTCAAAGGGTTTATAGTTGTCTTGAATTACTCTATTCACGCGTTAGTTCATATTCTTTCACAAGATCATATCAGAGCCGGCCTTTGATAAAACCATTCTCACTCTCATAAGTAAGCGTTACTGACAATGTGTTAATGCTAACTCTGATATAATAGAATGAGGAGTTATTTATCCTAAGATCGAACATATTATACATCTAAACCTTAAAAATCAATCAACAAGATTACATGTATGAATGGTATCAAAAAATATACTTCTCCAACATTGATAGTATAAGAGTTTCTCAACAATAACAACTGCACCTCAATCCCAAGCAAGTTACGGTTAGCTATATAAATCTCAACTGTTAGTGTCCCTCCATTTATAATAGCTACATTGTGCAAAAACTATTCAAGAAAGACATCAATTAGATTCAATTATATATATATGTGGCAATGTCCAAAAATTCTTCCCTTTACTGCAAAATTCAAATCTTACATATTGAACAACAAAGGAAGGAAACAAGGAAAGGCTTACAATATCTTTTACTTCATTCATGCAAGAGTTTCTTATCAATGCAAACTTCCAAAACTTTACAAATATAATGTCTTTAATTAGCATCCATCAGTTCCAATTAACAATATATCCTAGTGAAAATATAAACTTAACAAATACAATGTCTTTTATTCAAGGTTTTGTTGAAAGATTACTCTTGTATAGATAGTCTAAAAGAAATTGTACATATATACTATATGTTGAATCATGTTACTTTTTCATATTAGTATTACTCTTATACTTCTTGTCGTTTGATTTTTATTACTATTTGTTGTTTCTAGACTCTAGTACTTCGATTAGCCTACTATTTTGTTACAGTTACACGGTCAGTTTTTCATATTAGTATTACTCTTCTAATTCTTGTCCTTCAATTTTTACTACTATCTGTTGTTTCTTGTACTTTGATTAACCTACTATGTTATTGTAGATATGGTCTAGGTCATCTCCTTCAATTTCTGCTACTATCTGTTGTTTCTTGTACTATTTTGTTACAGTTACTGTAAAAAAAAATTATTTTTAAAGTCAATTGTCTATCGAAACCATCTCTTTGTCTCTCTATACCCCACTTGTAAGATCAAACAATGTACATTATTATTATTATTATTGTTGATTTATTTCTACAAAAATTCTGACTTCACCACCGTAGGAAATAATGAATTATCAAGGAATATTCAAAACATTACCTGCATGGCCAGCAGCAAAACCACCATCAATCCCTTCATAATCACCAGCTTTCCAAAACTGCTTATTAGATGTAGCAACAACTTTTTCCGTACCCACTCCAAATTCATTATTCCTTACAACAACTTCAAGTGACCGGTTAAAAACCATGCGCTCTTCTGGTGGAAGTGGATCAAGAAATCCAACTGGCAAAGCCGCTTCAACTTTCATCTTTTTCAACGGACTCGGTCTCAAATCATTATCATTATTATCATCATCATCACTATCACTATCGAAAAATCGTGAAAAATTACTTCCTTTTCTTCCTCCACTACTACTACTTACACAAATCATTGTTGTATTTTCATCATCTATGTCATCCACATCTATGATTTCTTGTTTGATTGAGTGAGTAGAACTCATGATATTGTCGCACAAAAAAAAAATTAGAATTAAGAACTAGGGTTTTTTTTTCTTTTTATGGATTTTTTTTTTTGTTGTTGTTGATTAAAAGTTGTTTGTGTTTGGAACAAATTGTGAAAGAGCGAGGTTTATGTGACGGTTTTTTTTTTCCTTATTTATGTGAAAAAATATTAAACCGTCTCTTTACGTGGTTTAGGCTTTATAGAGCTATATAAAGTTGGCGCCAATGTGGAGTACATGGCCATGATGGAAATTTTAATTAAATTAAATTAAATTGAAAAATATAATTATAGTTTGTCAATTGTCATAGTAAAATATTAATGTGAATTATTTTTAAAAAAATGTTAATTTGTAATGCTTAAAATATTAGTATTAGTGTTTTTTTTTAAATTTGTATATTTGTATTTATTAGAACTCTAATAGAAAATGTTGATTAACATTTTTGTATCCTTTAAAAGTGGATGTATTTGTTATTATTTTTATCTAACTAATTCATTTTGCTGTTGACTGAAGTATAAATGTTATATATTTTTTTTGTTATTAAGAATAGAAATATTGCATAAATACTCTAGATGATAGTTGAATTTTCTTTTTGAGTTGGAATAAAGAGTGAAGAGCACAAAATAAAAGATTTTATTAAAATAATAATAATAATAATAATAATAATAATAATAGTTGTTGTTATTATTATTATTATTATTATTATTTTACTTATTTTTTTTGTTTTGGGTGTGGGGTGCACTTTTTATTCTGTTCTTTGCTACTTCTTTAACTTCCATGAGGAATATGAACATTGAGGACAAAATTCGATGAATCTTTTTCTTTTTTTAACTTCTCCCGAAGAATGTGAACATTGAAGACTTAATTCGGTGAATTCTTTTCCCTTTTTAACTTCCCTTTTCTAGTGAAGAATATAAACGAACTTAATATATATGGTGAAATTTTTTCTCCTTTAACTTCCCCTTTCGAGTGAAGAACATGAATATTGATGACTTAATTTGGTGAATTTTTCTTCTTCTTTAGCTGTCCCTTTCGAGTAAAGAACATAAGCATTGAGGACTTAATTAGATGATTTTTTCTTTTTTAACTACCCCTTTTCAGTGAAGAACATAAACATTGAGGACTTAATTCGGTAAAAAGAAAAATTCTTCTTTAACTTCCCCTTTTTAGTGATGAACATTGAGGATTTAGTTCAGTGAATTTTTCTTCTTCTTTAACTTCCTCTTTCGAGTGAAGAACATGAACATTGAGACTTAATTCGGTAAAAAGAAATTCTCTTTTAACTTCTCCTTTCGAGTGAAGAACATGAATATTGATGACTTAATTCTGGTGAATTTTTTTCTTCTTTAACTTTTCCTTTTGAGTGAAGAACATGAACATTGAGAATTTGATTCGTTGAATATATCTTTGTCATACTAAAATAATATGGATAATTTCAGAGGTCTTTCCTCAGATTTCGCTCTATCACAATTAAATGTCTCATGATTTATAAAATTAGCTTGCCTCCCTTATATTGACTTTACTTGTTTTCATTAATATAAATAAAATATAGTTTGATAAATCTGCACTTTTCTAATATTAAATTCTTTCAAGCAATTATTTCTATAAGAAATATCATGCCTAATAAATTCTTTTAAAATAAAATAAAATTTAAAAATAAGAACTTCCTATATATAATTTGCAGACGTGAGAATGAGATTTGGGATATCTCCTAATTCTCCAAACTCTAGTGATAATAAAGATCGATTCCACAAAACAATTCTTTAGATCAATATTGTTTTAGGATAATTGCCCTTTTAGGAATTTGCTAATTATGATATTTGGATAGAAGTAATTAATTGAAAGAATTTAATATTAAAAAGGGTATATTTGTCAATTTCTATTTTATTAACATTAATGAAAAATAAGTAAAACAAATTATCACAAAAATTTAAAATAAGAGAGATAATTACAATATAGTAAAGTAGGAGGGATTTACTACATAGAGTGAAACGTGAAGGGATGTAATTTAATGCTTAAAAGCACGTTTTGTAATAATCAATTAAACAAGTTTTACTAATCTATATATTTTTGTATTTATAAGCACAAACCTCCAACAGAAAATGTTGAACAACATTTTTATCCTTTTAAAGTGGACATATGAGTTAGCATTTTTATCTAATTATATTTGTTTTAGTACTAACTAAAGTTTGACTATTATAAATCTTTCGTTATTTAGAAATAGAAAAACTGCATAAATAAATATTATGATAGTCGGATTTTCAACTACATGTTAAGAATTCATTACCAACTTAATTAATATCCAAGCGTTTTAAAGAAGAATCTAGAATATTCAAGAGTTGTAAAGAAATGAAGGAAGATCGCTAGAATGAGTATTCTAGAGAGAAAAGTCTAGAAATATTCTAGAAAATGTAGTTTTAGAATTAAGTAGTTAAAAGACCATTCTAGAATAGAGTAGAAAATTCCTTAGCTAGATTCTTCCATCACCACCTATAAATAGAGGTGGTTCATTTGTGTTGTAACCAACCAAATTAGAAAGCAAGTAAGTAAGAAGACAAGAAAGTAAGCAAGCAAAAGAGCAAACAACAAGTTAGTGAGAAATAAGAGAGAATTGTCAGAGTGTGAGTGCAAGAAATATTGTGTCTAAGAATAGTAAGTTCGAAGCGGGTCCTTACTTTGCAATAATAAAATTCAAGTTATGAGATAGTGATTGTGTCTGTCTCCAAATTTTTAATTCATTTCAAGAACTCATTCTCAATTGTTACACTGAGAACAAACATGACCATCCGTTTTTTACCTTCTAACTTTTTGTTGCTTTAGCATCTGTTGGTGATGTGGTGTTTGATCCACCGATGATAACCCATAACTCCTAGGCGAGAAAGTAATATTGCATTCTTGTGCTCCATGATCCGTAGTTGTTTGCATTGAGCTTCTCAATGCTATTAAAAGTGCTTGCAAAATCCGTCATTTGATAAGTGCCTCGTGATTTATAGTCTCCAATAGTAGGTTGTAGGATCTCCTTTCCTTTGAGTTGCTATCTTCCTTTATCCACCAGGCTCTGAATAAGTGGTATCAAAGCTTGGTGGATAATAAAGAAAGGTAGTAACTCAAAGGAAAGGAGATCCTACAAGGTACTATTGGAGACTAAAAATCACGAGACACTTATCAAATAACGGATTTTGCAAGCACTCTCAATAGCATTGAGAAACTCAATGTAAACAACCATGGATCATGAAGCACGAGAATACTATATTACTTTATCGACCATGAATTATAGGATATCATTGGTGGATCATACATCACACCATCAACAAATGCTGAAGCAACAAAAAAAATGGAAGGTCAAAGCTGGAAAGGCTATGTTTGTTCTTAGTTTAACAATTGATGATGAGTTCTTGCAACGAATTAAGAATGCCAAGATATCCAAAGAATCTGGGGACACTGGTGACAATTTTACAAAGTAAAATGAGTGTGCTTACAAAGGTTTGAAAATGAGCTTTGTCAATGTTAACAAAATATGACGATCAGTCAATACTTCTAAAAGGTAAAATCTCTATCTAATGAAATATCAAAATTAAATCCAGAAAATGCTATCACGAAAACAAGAATGAGAAGAATAATTTTTCATGGTCTAAGACTGGAGTACAAAGGCATAATTGCAGCCACACGGAGGTAGACCACAAAACCAACTTTATCTGAGTTGAAATTATTATTTTTTGCAAATGAAGAAGACTTGCAGAAGTCATTATCAAGTTTTGTTAAGGATGAAGATAAGTCCTAATTCAACAAAACACAATACTATAAAAAAGAAAAGTGGAGAGAAGCTCACGTTCATGGAGAGACCAAAAGAATCAACATAAAAAAAAGTCAACGACAAAACAAGCAGACGAAATGCTTCAACAATAGTCAAATAGAGAAGTTCTACGATTGTGGAAAGAAATAACACTATGCGAGAGACTACTGATACAAGAGAGGTGAAGGTAACATAACTATTTCTTCCAAAAGAAGAAGAAGGAGGTGGAGGAGGAGCACGAGCGGAGGAGGAGGAGAAGAAGAAGAGGTTGACCCAAATATATTAAAGTAAGTTATTGGAGTTTATCACTTTAAATTCATAATTATTACTCCCTCCGTTTCAAAAAGAATGGTCTAGTTTGACTTGGCACGAAATTTAAGAAAATAAAGAAGACTTTTGAATCTTGTGGTCCTAAATTAAGATTATGTCAAATGTACAAAATTGCCCTTTAATCTTGTAGCCTTAAACATGCTACATGAAAAGTTGAAATTAAAATGTTACCAAAAAAAGAATGAGGTCATTCATTTTGAAACTGACTAAAAAGGAAAGGAGGTCAGTCTTTTTGAAACGAAGGGAGTATTCTTTAAAGAAATAAAAACTACCCTAAAAGGTGTTTGGCTGACGCATATGCAACGAAGAGGACGACCTTCTGGTAAACAACTTTTCAAGTGTGTGCCTCCATACAACTATTTTATTGCTGCATATATACAACGTAACTCAATTTTGTCTCAAATGAGATTAGATAAGAAGTGTAAGTTTTAAAGTTGACCAATCCGAGTGTTTTGAAGTTTGAAGGAGGGGCGTGGGGGGTGGTACAAGATTTTAATTTACACTATTAATCAATGATAATAAGGCGTGAGGACTTAATTGATGACTGATGATTAGTTAGCAAGTTAGTTGGTGATTACAAGATGTTGATTTTAGCAAATTATTCTCGTAGCCTTCTAGTCAGTTAGCTTCGACTTTAACTAGTGTTATTTTAATATCACATTATGATTCAAGTTTTGATATATTGGTATGAGTAATTAAATATTAGGTGTATTGTATTATATAAATAACATTAGATTTATGATATGGAGATATTGGAACTCAACCCTAGGTTTGAAACTTAGGAACTTGATTATAGATTTGGGTGAGTTTTGGGTTTAGGCTAGACATATAGTAATATGAGTGTTGTTAGTTTTGGAATCTTATTGTGGTTATTTATTTAAATAGATTGCACTGATTTAGAAGCCCAATGAAAAGGGAAGACTCAAGTCCCGGAGTGATTGTTCAATTATTTGAGGCAAGTGGATTTCTCAACCCTTGTTAAGTGTATAGAATCGTGTATTTCCTTGTGGTATGTATTGGGGAGTAATGCGAATTGGTGATAAGTTGACTTGTCCATATTGAATAATTCTAATGATGAAAAGGGGGTAATAAAAGGTAGTGTGATTAATTATTGGTGTGTAATGTGTTGAGAATTGTTTGAAAGGCATATTGATTTATTGTTGATATTGTATTACGATTGTGTTGTTGTGAATTGTGCATTGTTATTTTTTATTTATTTTTTTAATTTCCTGGCCCATTTTTCTTTCACTTTGCCGCATCTACCAGTTCTTAATCTTGATACTGACTAAGCCACATAAATCCCCTTAACTTCTGGTTCCTCATCAGCTTAGCTTGGAGATGTGCAGCTCGATTAGTAACTTCAAATGGAACCACCAAGGTATTCCTCTCATCTTTAGAACAAATTAAGTTTTTAATTCTCGCCTTTAATGGGTTAAACCCATTTGGGTTAATACCACCATCTTAAGACGAAAATTGTAACCTTACTTATTCTAAAATTGACAGATGAAACGTGAATGCACACTAAGTATTTAGACAAGAACAAATTCTACCAGTAACTCATGTGTCTTGGCACCATACCATTTCAACACCTCAAGCTCTCACCAGGTGCATGGTATACTTACCAATCGAACATGTTTTAGACATCATAAGCATAATGGTAACTATTCTCTTGTTCGAATACATTGTGCTCATTATTAACTCGAACTACATTGGCAAAATATGATGATACGCTAGACTTCCTGCTCGTCTAATTCTGATCCTGCTTTTCTAACTTGAAATTGAGATTGATAGACCTTATGTTGGACCTTCCTGCAATGAATTGTATTTTATTGAACCTACCTATAGAAGTTGTATAGATTCAATTCATTTGTCTTCTTTTTATGTGAGGAGTTCCGCTTTTATCCAAGTTTAGAATTCTTCGTCCTTCCATAGGAATGTCTTGAAAATGGCTAAAGTGATAATCACCTGCAAAATCAAAAACTAGGTTAGCAAAATAATCTGCAAGAGTATTTCCTTCTCGAAAGGTGTGTTGTACACGCGCTGATAAGGATCTTCTCAAGTAGTTAATGGAATTGACCTCCAAAGTCACACTCAAAGGGACATTCCACCCTCCTTCCAAAATTTGTACCATGGCCATAGAATCTGTTTCAATAATGACATGTGATAACAGATGCTCCTTACAAAAAAATAACCTTCTCTAATAGCACTTGCTTCAGCTACCAGATTAGAGGTATTATGTATTTTGAAACCTTTCGCCACAACTAATGAACCAGAGTAATCCCTAATACAAAAGGCTGCAGAACTAGGTCGTAGATTACCCTTAGATGCTCCATCAATATTACATTTCACCCAATTAATAGGGGGAGGAATCCATCTCACAATATTAATGCTATAAGAATTATTGTGCCTTTGTAACTCAGTAATTATATCCGGCCAATTGTTTCTTCCAAAATCTCTTCTGAATCTGATTTTAATCACCTTCAGAATAATGTCATTAATCTCCCAAATGACCTTACTTTCTGAGAATGCCCCACCATGTAAAATAGTGTTTCTTCTCTTCCATAGGCACCACAAAATGACAATGGGCACAACTTGAAAAATCACTTGAATTCTATAGCTACCTTCTGAAGACCACCACCTTCTCATAGTCTGTTTCAAATTAAGCATAGGTCCTAGGAGACCAGCAACTCTGAAATAATGATTCCAAATTCTGGCAGCAACCTCACCTGTTAGAAAAAGATGTTCTATAGTCTCCTCTACTGGAATAGAACAACACCTGCAATTCTGAGATATGGTAGGATTCCAAAAGTGCATTAAACTTGCAACTGGAACTTTACCATTCCAAATTCTCCAAGCTAGAAAGGATAATTTGAATGGTAATCCTTTAATCCATAGTAGTTTTAAGTCCTCATTCTTCTTAACTTTTTGTCTCAACAACTCCCAAGCACTTTTAACACTAAACTTTCTTGTACTCGATATAGTCCACCAAGGTTTATCACCCTGATCACTTGGCTGCACAAAAAACATGTTAAGCTTGATATGCTCCACAATAAACTCAGGTAAAGCATCTTGTAAAGCATCAAAATCCCAACCCTCTTCTGTTAAGAACTCTCCAACGTCTCTCATAGGATGACAAGTATGCACATTAGAATGGTGCAAGTATAAGGGACCAAGATTGGTCCAGTTGTCATACCAAATATTAGAAGTACCCCCTCTAGGTTCCCACCACAAGTGCTGTTCTAAATCCTCTATATTCTCCAACATGTGTTTTCAAACCTGAGAACCCCCGTTACATTGTACCAAAGAAGAGATTTGTTTCTTACAATATTTATTCCATAAGAAGTTAGACCATAAAGAATTCTGAGTCCTAAATCTCCACCACAGTTTAGCATACATGGCCTTAGAAGCATCAAACATAGATCTGAATCCTAGTCCTCCTTGTTTTGGCAAACAAACGTTAACCCATTTAGCCCAATGCTTACTTCTAGCAGATTCTTTATTACTCCAGAAAAATTTATCAAATATCTTTTGCAATTCTTTAATAACACATTTAGGAGGAGTGATAGCAGAGAGAACATAAATGGGGATACATTGAAGAACACTAGTAAGAACAACTTCTTTACCATCAAATGAGAGCATCTTTCCTTTCCATGCTTGTAGTTTCCCTCTTACTCTATCAAACAGCTATGTATAGTGTTCTTTCCTTTTCCTCGAGTATGTGATAGGACAACCTAAATACTTCATAGGAAAAAAGTCTTTACTCATTCCTGTACATTGTTCCACATGAGATGAAATCCCAACAGCTACATTCTGGTGCAAATAGTAAAAACCTTCTCTTTGTTCACCTTTTGACCAGGTTGCCTCTCATAGTCCTGTAATACAATCATGATTTTCTCCAAAGAATATTCATGAGATGAAGAGAAAATAATTGTATCATATGCGTATGCCAAATGATTAAGATTACTACTCCATTTAGGCATCCCATATCCTACAAATTGAGGATCATCAAATAAGGAATTAAGAGCTCTGGATAGAACCTCTACTGATAAAATAAAAAGGGTTGGCGATAGAGGATCTCCCTGCTTCACCCCCCTAGTAGAGTGAAAAAACCCATAAGACTGGTCATTCAACAATACTGAGTAGTAATTATTAGAAATTAGCCTCCAAACCATGCATATCTACAAATCTGTCAAAGAAACCCATCTTCCTTAGAACCTTTATAAGGAAAAACCATGATACTCAATCATATGTTTTAGCCATGTCTAGCTTCATGACAACATTATCAGGATTTCCTCTTTTGGTGATGTCTGTTTATCAACTCCTGAGCTAGGAGGACATTTTCAATAATACTTCTCCCTTTGACAAAACCGAACTGATTAGAAGAGATCAAATTAGGGAGAATATTCTCAAGTCTATCATGAATGATTCTAGAAAGAATCTTATTAACAAAATTACTCAAACTAATAGGTCTCATATCTGAGAAGGATTGAACATTATCCTTCTTAGGTATGAGGACCAAATTAGTATGTGTAATAGATTTTGGAAGAGTGTTATCAGCTAAGAACTCCCACACCATTCTTATGATGTCTGAACCTACAATATCCCAGCAAACTTGATAGAATCTGCCCATAAGGCCATTAGGACCACCAGAACTATCACCGTTAAGTTTGAACACAACATTCTTCACCTCTTCACTATCTGAAATGACCCCCAAAGTTGTATCCTCTTCATCATACTTTAATTTTGGAAAATGAGATAGTAAGGGAAAACTAGTAGCATACCTTTCTTGCTTAAACTGATTCTGAAAATGAATTACTGCTTCAGCTGCTATATCTTCTTCCTCCTCTAACCATGAACCCTGAGAGTTTTGAATTTTAGTTACTTTGATTTTTTGTCTCCTTCCTTTAACCAAACTATGAAAGAATTTGGTGTTCCTATCCCCACTTTCAAACCAATCATAACCAGCCTTTTGTAGCCAATACATTTCTTCTAAATGAAGATATTTATTATATTCAACTTTGGTTCTCTACATAATATTTCTATTCTCACCCGTGGGAATTTCCTCAAACAATTTCTCCTTAATTCGTGCTATCTCTTCTCTAATGATGAGTTGTTGAAATATGTTCCCAAATGTTTCCTTGCTCCAAATGGAACTTTTTACCTTCTTAATCTTCCTCTTAAAATCTAAAAAAGGATTAAGAGGTAGTACAATCCTAATTCAACCTAACCACATCTTTGAAAGTTTCATGCTATGTCCAAAATTTTAGAAACTTAAAAGGTTTCCTTCTACTGTTAATTCTGTCTTCACAAGTAAGAAGCATGGGGGCATGATCAGATCCTTTTCTTGACAAGTGTTCAACCTCCAAATGAGAAAACATGGTCTGAAAGTCACTGTTTACCACAATTCTGTCCAACCTCTCAAAAATACAATCATTGTCGGGCCTACCATTCCACCAGGTAAATGGACTTCCCTTAAACTGCACTTGGGAAAGATCACAAGACTCTATACAAGTCTTCATAATCAGCAGCCACAATAGGTAGACCCCCTATCTTTTCTTCCCTACTGAGTACAACATTGAAGTCACCTCCAATTAACCATGGTCGATCCATTCCACCAAATAGTTGATATAAATCATTCCAAAACTCCAGTCTTTGGGTACTATCACACTTAGCATATACAAAAGTTGCATAAAAGCTAAGTGTTGAATTCTGATCAATCAACAGAACAGTGAGTTGCTGCTCTGTGTTATTCACTACTATAACATCATAGCCATGATTAGTGAACACCCATATCTTTCTATTGTTGTTATGAGTTACCATAGGCATTCTTCCTTTTATATCTATTGATGCATGTAACAGGCTGAAAAGGCTCCAAAAGAGCAACTAATGCGAACTTGTGAAAGTTATGTAACATTTGTACTCTTTGAAATGTATGTTGAGACCTGACTGATCTAATATTCCATATTAGAGCCTTCATTTATATTTTGAATATTGGGATATAACCTGTCTTCTTGGTTGGATTCAAAGAGGTTGGGCTGATTCCCTATCACCTTGTTTCATGCCATTTCTAGCTGACTTAACATACTTCATTACCCTTGGAGAAATATCTGCATCATTATAAATCTGGAAAAAAGGGTCTGGTAGACCCATATACTTGTATCGGATTGTAAATTGGACCCCTCTACTTACAATGTTGTCAAGTGAATACTTGAACTCAATAAAACACAATATTTTAAATACCTCTGACCAATGACCAAACTTATGTGGCAATAAAATTGCTGAGTTGGAAAAATGCGTGAGGTACACACTGATTAAGAGCGTGAATGGACACTTTTCATTGAAATTACACATATAATCAGAAAAAAAATAGAAAAAGGAAAAACAAAAATATCCCCTTTGTCTTCTCTTATTCTGTGGGAAAAAAATTAGGTCACAGCCGCCCATAATTTCCACCATTTTTTTTGTAATCTCATCCATTTTAGAAGAAAGTACTCATCCTTCAAACATCCCACAACAGACATACAAATTGAAAAGAAAGCTCAAATCATAAATGGATTAATATGAAATAAAAAAGAAACAAATGCTCAAATTCATTTTTTGTTTGAATAGTTCTTTGTGCTAGTTTATTTGTCTTCAAATAAAAAATGGGTTACATGATTTGAGCTTTTAATTTGAAGATTTAAATTAAAAACTTCTCTCTAAAATTGAAAGCTCAAATCACAAGACTATACGGACTGAATCTAGAAATTTGATACTCGACTTCAGATCGAGATGACTAAGTCGAATAACTCGGTCTCGTAGCTTGAGTTGTATTTTGGTGTGTTCTGGGGAAGAAAAAATCATGGATTTCTTTGCAAGCATTGAGTCATACAAAGGAGAATACAGAGCAATTGGGTTAAGATGAGGAATCTATCTTTTCAAGAAAATTGCCAAATGGGAACACCCAATTCTCAAGCTATCATAGCTGCTGGTGAATTTTTGTGCTTCAGAAAGTTTCTGGGTTAGGAAGATGGGGACGGCGGCTGGGGGTGACCTGAGAGAGAAAAAAAATTAACCTTTTTTTACTATTATTTATCTTTTAATGTTTGACGTGTCATTAAAAATGACATGGATTCCAGGTGTAATTTGGTTGTATTGCATGCATCTTGCTCAAATGAAAAAAAGGTTTAAAATATTGTGTTTTATTGAGTTTAAATGTTCACTTGACAAAATCGTAAGTAGAAGGGTCCAATTTACAATCTGATACAAGTACAAGGACTCACCAGACCATTTAGCCTATAAATCTGCTCTTCATTTAATTCTAAAACTGTAGCATAATCAATCCCCTTAATCTCTGCTAGATCCTCTGGCTCTTAATTTGCATCCTTATGAATTAGAATGTCATGCAAAGTACTATTTGGTGAATCAGAATGGACCCTCTCTACTTGGTATTCATCAGACTGCAATGTTGTGGGTACTACCACTACTGCCATATTATCACCCATCACAATTTCATGATTTTTCCTCATTGTAACAGTAGTACTGCTGCTGCTACCCTGAATTGCAACTGTTATATTCTCACTATTGACACTTTTGGAGAATTTAGTCATATTGGATTCATGTTGTTGTTCAGTACTAGTATGCTCTATACCATGTTTCTCTGGACTATTGTAGTTCTTATCTGGAGAATCACATGATATCACTACATTATCCATGTCTTCATTTTTCTCCTCATCAATAGTATGTATCTCTCCATGCTTCTCTGGACTTTTAACATTCAAATCGGAAGAAGTCGTAGCTAAATCTACAATTTGCATTTCTTCTTCTTTCTGATTTCTATGCTTCTCATTACATTTATTCATGTCCAATCTATTTTCCCTGTCTTTTAATGTTATGTGATTTGCCACCATTGCTCCTTACTTTACTTCTTGCTCATCTAATGCAGGCTCCTTGCTTATCTGAGTAGACTCATTACTATCGCTCTTTGCAGAGCCACTAATTGTATGAGTAGCAGACTGTTGATCATCACCTTGTCTTTACCCGAATGCTTTTGTGACCACTCATTGGTTGAACTTATATCCTCTACCCTTTTATATTGAGATGGCTTCCCTTTATCCCTTGTATCATTATTTTCTATAACATTAGTGTTTGAAGTACTGGTGCATGTCATTGTGTTCTCATCTTGGGCAAGAGCCTCAAATTTGTTCTCCACCACGGTGGTTAACTGAGGTGAGATATTCGCTTTTCCCCTTTTATCCCTCGCCACCTTCCAGTTACCAGGGTCCCCTACTATTTTCCCACTTGAAAGTATTCTGGCTCCTCCTTTTTGAAGTTTTTGACCCTTTGCAGCTTGCGGCGCTTGTTTGAATTGTTCTTTGTCCTGCATCTGTTGCGTATTTTTCTCTCCAATACTCGTGTAATTGATCACTTTACATTTCTCTTTGTTATACCCTTGCATCTTGCATTCAACACAGTATTTAGGGACATAATCATACTGAATTGCAATTATATTAGTCCTTATTTCTCCCGTCTCCACATTCTCTATTTTCATTTGTACAACTATAGGAAAAGAACCTTTAAGATCTACCAACACCTTCACACGTGCACAACTAGGCCTTGTCTTGTTTATAGTTGCTTGATCTAGATGAATAGGTTTTCCTACTACCTACGCTAGGGAGAAAAGACACTCTTTGACAAAGAACGTGGGTAACAAGTTTGGAAAAGATATTCATGCCATGGCCATTGATGTTTCTTTATTAACCCTAAATCTAGAGTCATAGATCAGAGTACGCATCAGATACGAGTACCCATCCTTAGACGTGATATAGAAAGCTCCCTTAGAGATGAGGTTAAAAAAATCTTCATGTAGGACCAGACGAATAAGAATGTGTTTACTCCGAAATAAGCCAATCTGACACCCTCCTTTCACCTTACATTGGCTAGGAATGATTTTCCTTAATTTTTCAAGATCAGACCACTCATATGTGAACTTCCCAATCACTGCATAGTGGAGGTCTTCAATGTGGTTCATTCTTTCTACTTCTTCCTTCGTCCATTTTACTTGAGGAATTCCCCCTACCAAACTGATATCCCTCCGTAAGGATTCATGATCATGTGAATTTTTCTCCTCTCTCACAGTCATAGAATTAACATAAAATTTCTCAAGAGGCAGATTAGGGATTATGGAATCAATACTAGTGCTCGGAAGGGGAGGGAAATTATCTTTTGATAGCTACAAACCAGCCCCCGGAGGGATCTGGTCTTTGGTGTAGTGGTAATGGATGTTCATTTCTGTGCATTGTTATGAAAATGGTCATCTCCTCAATATTTATGTTAACATGTCATTTGCATTGGTTCGGAGATTTAGTTGTGAAAAGTGTTGTGAATTGAGGAAGAATAAGAAATTAAGGAGGATGTACCATTTTGAGGGAAGTAACGACGGATATTATGATTCGAGGAATGTGTCGCATGCCGCGAAGAATTCTATTATCGAGGGATGTGCTGCACTCCATAACAAATTTTATTATCGAGGGTCGTATCACATGCCGCGACGGATGCATGGACATATATGTCCCCCATTGGTCCCAGACTGAGAGACAACATGTGTATATCATTAGATCATACATGCATCACTATACTTGACATTGCATTGCATATCTTTATCATTTGTGAACTTGTGAGTGCCTTTCAGTGGAACTTGTATATGATGAACTTGATCCTGTGTATTTATGTAATCGTTGGAATGTTGTAATTAAGTTGTGTGCTATGAAATTATGAACTGTTTGGTTGGGCCAGGTTATAGTTGTGGAGGTTCGGTTGGGGTGGTAGGATTACCCGTATTCTATATTCTTAACTTGTATTTAGGAGTTCACTTGCTGAGTACCGTGTGATTTGGTAATCACCCCTTGCTTCTACATTTGTGTAGGTTATGAACTCGGATTTTCATGATACTCTCTCTTATCTTCTTGTCTAAGGCTTCCTATGGAGATTTGCACTCCTATTTATGATTTTGTCCTACTTTAGAGACAACATCATTTGAGACTTTTTTATTTCTTTCATATCTATTGTAATACATTACATGCTTGTACACGTGACAACCAAGTTTTGGGGTATATTTAAGGTAATTATGAATTTCCGGATTATTTTATACTATTAGACTTTTATTCTCGCTTTACTTTCACATTGATCGTATATTTGAGTTTTAGACTGACTTGTCTTGGTGGGATAAAAAGAGTGTCATCACATTCATTTTTGGGTTGTGAAAAAATGGTATTAGAGCCTCAAGTTCATAGGTCTCGTGTATGTACAAACCAAGTCTAGTAGAGCTCGAAGATCGGCGCGGAGACGTCTATACTTACCTCCCTTATATAGACCTTACTTGTTTTCATTAATATAAATAAAATGTAGTTTGACAAATCTGCCCTTTTCTAATATATCAAATTCTTTCAAGTAATTATTTCTATAAGAAATATCATGCCTAATAAATTCTTTAAAAATTAAATGAAATTTAAAAAGAAGCAATTCCTATAGACAATTTTCATAAAATAGATTTGTTTTTTTGGTTTATTAACCTCTGGAATTATTGTAGCATAAATGAAGGCTTTTGTTAATGCAGCGGCTTATTTGCAGACGTTGGGTAGATGAGAATGAGATTTGGGATATCTCCTATTTCTCCAAACTCTAGTGATAATAAAGATCGATTCCACAAAAAAAAATTAGATCAATATTGTTTTAGGATAATTGCCCTTTTAGGAATTTGCTAAATACTTGGATAGAAGTAATAAATTGAAAGAATATATTATTAAAAAGAGTATATTTTCCAAGCTCTATTTCATTTACATTAAATGAAAAATAGGTTAAAAAATTGTTTAAAAAAAATCAAAATAAAGGAGGTAATTGAAATATCGTAAACCACAAGGAAAGTTAATGTATAGAGTCAAATGTTAGGGGATGTCTTTGAAATTATCTCAAAATATTAATGTGAATTATTAAAAAGATGGAATGCTTAAAGCACGTTTTGTAATGATTAATCAAACATGTTTTACCGATCTATATATCATCACCATATTATATCATATCATATCATCGTCATCATCATACACCCTCTGTTTCTATTTATATGTCACTATTTTAGATTTCACGTGCATTAAGAAATTAAGTAAGTTTACTATTCTACCCTTATTTAATTTTTATTGAACTCAAGTTTTCAATCAATGAATATGAATTAATTTAACCAATGTACATGAATTATTTACTTAACTTTTCTATGTTGGTCAAATGTATATTTTCAAGGCTAATAACTCACAAGGGTAAAATAAGAAGAATTTTATAATTTATGCATTGATTTTATGATATGACAAGTATTATGGACCAATCTATCTATATATATATATATATATAAAACTGGATACAAAATTGCTGATGTGGCACCTCTCAAAATCAAGGATTCTTATTTATCTATTTTTTTTTATTTTTTTGTTTAGCTTTTTCTTAAATTTTAATTTGTGTAATATGTTTTAAAAAACAAATGTCATCTCATTTATTAATAAAAGATGAAACGATCATTTTTCACATTTTCCTGTATTCTTTTTGTTTCATTTCTGCTACTCATAAATAAAATACAAATAAACCATCATTAATTCCACCTTAAATGACTATTGTAACAGATTTAACATGCACTTAAAACTCAAAATTTGAAGCAAAATTAGAAGCAATAGTTACCTAACCGAAAAACCCAAACGTCTCATCATAAATTTTCTAGGCAAATTGGCCATTTGTTGCAATTCCCCAATATATGTTAAACTGTGCCTTCACAGTTCTTAGGCAATATTTATAAATAAACATTGATCCTTCTTCCCAAGTCTATACAACATCATCAAACTCAATCATGTTTGCTTTCCTTCTGTAGTATGTGTGCTATATTTTTTTATTTTTTTTTATCATAATTGTTTTGTGATTATATGCAGTTACATATCATTATCGGCATCCAAATATCATCATCGAAAATGTCATTTTTGTGCAGGCAACAGAAAGATTTCAGGTAAAATTATTAGGATCTCAGACATTCGTTTAAGTGGAGAGCACTACAAGTATATCATCTTGATCTCAAATGTTTCTATAATTTTCATAAGTTATTCTTTTACATGTTTGTTCTATTTGTGGAGTTTGAAGAACATTTCTATCTATAGAGCGTATTGAAGCAAAAGGGAAATATAAAACAATTGTGAAGAACAAATAAACAATCAAAGGTGAAGAAAACACGAACATGTCGGTACTTTTTAAAAAAAATATATACTGTAACTATACTATCTGAGAGAGAATAATAACGAACTTGAAAAGCGCATTATAAAAAATTTAAAACAGTTTAACATATGAGTTCTTGCTCGATAAAACAATATCATTCACAAGTGTTTTGATATCTTTGACTCATCTATTTACCTATAGTTTTTTTCTTTCTTCTACCAAATAGAATGTTAATTTTTTGTTGTAGCAAGCAACACTTTATATGAAAGCTAACATGTTTAAAATTTATAAAGTATATATAAACAATTCTTTATGGTTTATAACATTTAAAGAATTTTCAAAACAATTAGCATTATAGTTCATAAACTATATAGTAGTAAATCAATTTTTAAATTAATAATGAATTTGTAAAATGGGTAATCACACCGCGCGAAGCGCGGAAAAATTCACTAGTTATTTATAGTAAAGATGACATATAAAAAGGAACGGAGGGAGTATCATATCATATTATTATTAAAAATGGGAAGCTCCAACCTTCAAAGTTAGATTACCATTTTGTCCCTCTACTAAATCTAAATATGATTAATTCATATATCAAATAATAATATTTTAATTACATAATGGTAGAATATGAAGTCTAACAACTACACTTTAATTTTTCAGTTATGACATTATAATTATAATTGATTAGGTTAAATTCAAATAAAGTAGAAGACAAAACAATGTATGAAACTCTTCCAATTCGGCGACTCTTTTAATTTTGAAATAAAAAATAAAATTTATGTATCATGATTCAATGTGCCCCATTAATGAAATTTCGTAGATAAAAAAACAATCAAATATTACTATAAATACCAGTAAATTTTAGCCACTCATCATATTCTTTTCTTTTCTATCATCTATTAATGTTCCCTTACAATAGAACAATTCAACTTATAAGTAGAAGAGATGAAATCTTTTATTTTATTAGCACATGATTTGAGTTTTTTTTTTCATTTTGAAGTCAATGTATGGTTTTTCAAATTAAATTTGGTATGCAACCCATATTTTTATGTAATTTTTGTATCATTTTTCATTGTTGTGGGATATTTTTTTTTGTATTTGTATTATTATTCTTGCAAGTATCACTCATTTGACAAAACTTCTATTAATACATAATGAGTTTGATAATATTTGAATAATTTATGTAATAATATGCTCATATATCTTTGTTGTCAATTGTTTAAATACAAGTTAAATTAAATAAATAAAGATTGCTAAAAGATTATTACTTTGATGAAAGATTTTGCTTGTGTTACTTTATCGTTTATCTTACATGGTGTTGTGAACACATACATATATTGTTCATTTTCACCCTTTTCGTTTCATTTTTTTATTTTTCTACTATTTATACTATATGCAATTTAACTTTCAAATAAAAATGAGAATTACACTTACATTTGTGTGACACTAAAGCCTAATTTTTCTTAAACATACACATTCTATATTAAAGGTAGTTTTCCGTAGTGTTAAAATTCAAATGGTTGGTGTGATGATAATTTTGGACATTTTGATTGTTTCTTTATGAATTCTTTCGACCCTTAATTATTACTACTAAAAACTACTCCTCAAATTAAAATCATGTAAAAAATATTATGAGAATGAAATAATTAAGCTTCATTTTGTATATATTTTAGTAACATAAATCAACAAGATTTTTCTATATACTACTTGAGGTATGTTGTTCTTGAGTAACATTATAGCGTCTTTTGCAATTGCTTTATATTGTTGAAACATATATTTTCGCATGAAAAATTATATTTTCCCTTTCAATTTGGGGAAAACTTACACATGTATGTTTTACTAATATTCATGTTATTTTAGAAAATTTAAAATATGAATACACGTGTAATGCACGTGTCCATAACTAATTTGTATTTATAAGCCCAAACCTCCGATAGAAAATGTTGATCAATATTTTTATCCTTTTAATGTGTACATATTTGTTAGCATATAATTACCAATATCATTATGTGGCCAAAAGCGGAATTTCTATCGAGGAAATTCATTATCTACCCTATACACATAAATAAAAATAAAGATCTTGCATGTAAAATGTAACTTTTATGACAAAATGGTTCGAATATTAAGTGAATATCTTAACACTTACTTAATAGGCCACACCCTTGGGTGCTGGCGGCTTTCTCAAAAAACTATCTTTTTACTGAAGTTGGAAATATCCATCCAACTATTGCTAAATGAATGTTTTTAAATAACAGAAACTCAAAATTACATTTCACACCATCCATATATAGAGGCAGAGCTAGTATACGAAACTCAAACAATGACTTCATGATTCAGAATGTTTTTAATGTAAACACTCTTATCACATTCGTTAATCTCGAATCCATTTGCTAATATTGTTTGGTCAAATTTAGCATGCCATTATTTGGGTGCTTGCTTGAGCCCATAAAGCGACTTCACAAGCCTGCACCACTTTCTCTTCTTTACGAGGAACTACAAACCCTTCAAGTTGTTCCATGTAAATTTCTTCCTCCAACTCTCCATTTAAAAAGGTTGTCTTAACATCCATTTGGTGGATTTTAAGATCATGCTTTGCCGCTAGTGCTATTAATATCCTAATTGATGTTATCCTTGTTACTGGAGAGTATGTATCAAAGTAGTCCAACCTTCTTTTTGTCTGTATCCTTTAACTACAAGTCTAGCTTTATATTGGTCAATAGTCCCATCGGTTTTCATTTTCCTTTTAAAGATCCACTTTGATCCTAAAGGTTTATTTCCGGGAGGAAGATCAGTCAATTCCCAAGTATGGTTATTTAAAAGTAATTCGATCTCACTATTGACTACTTCTTTCCAATAAGTTGACTCAGACGAAGACATAGCTGCTTTAAATGTTTGAGGCTCATTTTCAAGCAAGAATGACACAAAATCTGGTCCAAAAGAAGTGGATTTCCGTTGGCAATTACTACGCCTAGGATCCTCGTTAGGTAGTGTATTTTCCATTGATTCTTCCCGTGGTCGTTTAGGTCTTTCAATTGTCGGCTCACATTCAGTTTTATATGGATAAATGTGTTCAAAGAACTCAGCGTTATCTGACTCAATTACTGCATTAACATGAATTTCAGGATTATAAGATTTGTGAACCAAAAACCGACAGGCCTTACTGTTCACAGCATATCCAATAAATACACAATCCACTGTTTTGGGTTCAACTTTCACCCTCTTGGGTAAAGGAACCTCTACCTTAGTTAAACACCCCCACACTTTGAAATATTTCAAGTTGGGCTTCCTTCCTTTCTATAACTCATATGGAATCGATTGCGTTTAATTTTTCTATGGGGTACCCTATTGAGTTTCTTGTTACCCGTAAGGATGGCTTCCCCCATAGGTTTCGCGGTGAACCAGAACTGATTATCAAGGCATTCATCATTTCCTTTAATGTTATGTTCTTCCGTTCAGCCAATCATTTGACTTTGGTGTATAGGGTGCAGTAGTTTGATGAATAATACCATATTTCAAATATATCTCTGCAAAAGGAGATTCGTATTCTCCACCCCTATCACTCCGAATTATTTTTATCTTTAGATTCAATTGATTCTCCACTTCATTTTTATATTGCTTAAATGCATCAATTGATTCATCCTTACTATTAAACAAATATACATAACAAAATCGAGTGCAATCGTTAATAAAAGTTATAAAATACTTTTTCCCACCGCGAGATGGTATTGACTTCATATCGCATATATCTGTGTGAATTAAGTCTAAAGGTTTTGAATTCTTGTCAACAGACTTATAAGGATGTTTAACAAAATTACATTCCACACAAATTTCACATTTCGATTTATCACATTTGAAGTTAGGCAATACTTCTAAAGTAATCAATTTTCACAAGGCTTTGTAATTTACATGTCTCAAACGAGCATGCCATAAATCATTTGACTCCAATAAGTAAACAGAAGAAGAATTCTTATAAAAACCTGTCAACAACCATTACATTCAGATTGAAGAGGCCCTTAGTGATGTAGCCCTTACCTAAGAACATCTCATTCATACTTATTACAACTTTGTCACTAACTAGGACACACTTAAACCCATTCTTAATGAGCAGTGCAACATAAACTAAATTCTTCCTAATAGTAGGAACGTGCAGAACGTTGTTCAAATTCAACACCTTGCCGGATGTCATTTTCAACATTACTTTTCCAGTTCCTGCAATTCTTGATGTTGTTGTGTTCCCATAAAAAAATCTTCATCGAACTGAGCAGGAGTATACGTTGCAAAGACTTCTTTTGCAGAGCAAATATGTCGAGTGACACCTGAGTCGAGAAACCACTCCTTGGGATTTCCAACTAAGTTGCACTCCGAGATTATTGCACAGAGGTCATCTGCATCTTCCATCTCTTCCACGATGTTTGCTTGACTTTTGCCTTTGTCCCTGTCTTTTCTTGGAGCACGATAGTCAGAAGACTAGTGAACAACCTTACCATAATTGTAACAGTTGCCCTTGAATTTCTTCTTGGCCTATTCTGACTTCTGTCCGTTGGACTTCTTTGTCTTCTTGCCTTTGGTAGGAGCTTCTTCATGTAATGACCCTCCTGGTCATTTCTGTGCCTTGCATTCTGTGTGTCGTTAGAGCGTTCCTGTAGCGACCCCAAGTCATTTATGACTTGTTGGGACTGACAGTTCGGTCACCTGGTCGTTCGTTTGGTCTTGGTGCGAGTTTTAGTGTTTTTGGTTTGCTTCCGCATGTTTATATTGTTATTTGCCTACTCTTGTTTAGTTTCTACCCTCAGACCCATTACTTGTTGTTCCGGATTACGGGTTGGCTTACCTGCTGGTGGGTTATAGTAGGTGCCATCATGACTTGAGAAATTGGGTCGTGACAAGTTAGTATCAGAGCGTAGCATGAGTACCAAAACAACAGGTACCCACCCCCAATTCTCTCCAATCGATATCCTTTTAAACAATTAAGCTCAATCTAAAAGAAAGGAAGTCGTAGCCTACCTTAAGGCCGATCGTGCGCTCTCCAAATCACTTTACCGGAGCTTTAACTTCCCGAACGATCCTTGAACGTTGTCACTCTATCAAATATAGGATCACAACGTTAGTACGGTCGTTTTAAACCAA
>JAJOOO010007502.1:0-20109 GCA_029582685.1 Solanum piurae
ATTCTCAACTTCAGGAAATGACTTTAGAGCATCTTTTGGTGATGGACATGATAGAGTTGCATCTTTCACTTCCTTCTCATCGACAAAGAAATGTAGAGATTTTGTGTCATCGCATGCGAACTTGGTGTAAAACCAAATTGGCAAGTATTCTCCTAATGTAATTGGTCGACGCAACACTTGGCAGTGGTGCGCCTTTATTTCTTCCATCTTTGAGTGCACAATCAAAGTATTTGTTTTGGATCTCCCTACCATCTTTTCCCTAACATGTTTCTTTGTTGACTCCTTGTACGAACTCACTTTTCAGTGTTTACAGTGAGTCATGGGAGTCCAGCAACAATCATCACGATCATATGCTTGGTCTCCACCTTCTCTTGTCGATCCTTCTCCATGGAAGGCACATCACTTAGTATAGGAAGAGACAATAAATTATTTACATCAAGGGCTCAAAGTCTTAAAAATTTATCATTCTTGTTTAATTAATGTTTGGAATGTCTCGCTCCCCATATCATTCAACAAAATTGCAGTTCATGACCGAATTTGGTAAGCCAGAAGCAAAACTGACTTGGTTAATGTTTAGATTAAATGAATAAGGATTTCATCTAATTGTTATTGATTATGGTTAAATAAGTCTTCTAATGTATGAATCGATGTCAATCCATGATATTTATTTTGAATTGCATTGACCCATGCTCAAATTATATTTTTCAACTTTGATCCTACGATAAACCCATAAATCTATTGATCATTGCATTTCCTATGTTAAAATGATATTTGAATTTTATCTGTTCTGTTGGGATTTAGACTTAGCACCGAGAGGGATTTGAGGTAGAGGCTTAAATAGGGCAATCTCTATTGGCAACCTCGATTCCCTAACTCATGCCCCCATAGAAATGTCATAAATGACCTAGCTAGTGGATCCACTTTAGCAAATGATGACATATACAGATTCTATCTTAACAAGTAGTTTCCTCTTCTTTTAGTATGAGGGATATACCGGATTTCATGGTATAGCTCTCATGGTCTTATTGTCAAATAAAGCGAAGATCTCACAAAATATTTGTGTTTTCTTCAAGATTTTCTTATGTCCTTTATGATAATGTATTTTTGACTATATTTTATGCTTTTTATGCCACTTTTTCTCTAAAAGCTTTTAAATGTTTTATTATGATCATGCCTACATGTTTTAAGTCATTCATGTTATCATGCAAATGTTTATGCATAGTACCTAATACTTGGTGCATTCAATGTACTAATGCATATTTGTGCCTACATTGTTCAATAATTTAGGATCCGATGCTCCTACCTCCCATATTCGTGTCAAGTTGATCCTCTATAGACTTTGAAGATAGGTGAGTCATCATGTTCCAAGGACCGAGACTCTTTTATTGCTTTCTTGTAGTTTAATTTCATACTTTGTATGTGATGTATGAGTTATGTCCTAATCACTTTCCTTATGGTGTTTTAGATGACTTTTGAGACTCTTGTAGACTTCCGCTTTGTTAAACACATAAGATGTTTAAAATGCTATCTTTTAAAGTCTTTATTTCTATTATCTTGTATGATTCATGCTAAAGGGCTTTTGTGGGGCCTCTCGAGATCATATACCTCAGGTTACGCCTAGGGTATACATTGGGTTGTGACAATGCTACATACCAATACATGTCATAGATTCATCAATCTTATCCAAATGTGATACAACATACATATCACTTGGATATTTCAACGATCTATGAATATTGAAGCTCACTACTTTGTCATTAACTCAAAATTTTAACTCGTCGCCTTCCATATCAACCAAATCTTTGCCCGTGACAAAGAATGGTGTACCACGAATAACCAACATATCCATATCAATCTCACAATAAATCACTTCAAAATCAGTAGGGAACTCAAATTCGTCAACCTTCACCAAAACATCATAGACCAGCCAATGATCAGTCATTAAGAGCCTCATATTTCTCGATTTTGGTTCATCAAGCCCAATCTTATAAAATATCATCAGCGACATCAAATTTATATTTTCACAGAAATCGCACAAGGCTTTTGAAAAACTGCACGCACCAATAGTGCATGGAATAGCGAAAGATCCTAGATCATCATTCATAAGGATTGTATTCTTTGTCATCACTGCATCACACGTTTGCGGTATTTCAATTGTTTCACAATCTATCACCCTCTTCTTTGTCACCAATTCTTTCATATATTTGGCGTAACCCAACATTTAGGTCAAGGCATCCAGCAATGGAATATTTACCTTCGAATCTTTCACTATCTCCACGAACTTTTGGAATTTCACAATGTCATTTTTTCTTCCTTAATCTTTGAGGAAAATGACGCTTTATCTTTATTTGAAGCAATGTGGATAAGGCTTCAACACCATATTCCTTCACATCTTACTCCGACTTACCTTCAACCTCTTTTGTTTGTGTCTTACCCATTCCCTTAGGTGATTCATCATTGGAAATCACCCCTTGAGCATCTACATTATCGGGCCTTGTTATTTATTTCAAAGTCTTCCCAGTTATCGTAACTATAGATGAAACTTGGATAGCAAACTTACTATTTTCATTTACATGAGTCATTGAATTCTTATAACGATTAGCATGCACAAAATCAGTAAGCTGCCTCATCTTTTCTTCAAGAAACTTAACAGAGGATGATTATCAAATTATAGTGGTTGACAAAGCTGAAACGCCACTCGTCATTTCTTGCAAAATCATATCGGAGCCCTCTATTTTGTCGAGAATTTTAGTCAACAAATCATCACTTGGAGTATTCATCGTATAATGTAGATTGAAAGGTGGTACACATTTAGCATCTTCACATTCCCTTTCATACCAACTTTCGTCTTTATTTTTGGTCAAACTTTGATTTTTGAAAAGTTTTGGATAGCTTTGCCGCAAACCCTTTGATTTTTCACCTCTCAAGTGAGCCCCATTACCATACATTCTCTAGGACATCGCATTCACTGAATTTTCCCCACCTCCCATAACACGCTTAGATAATATTTCATGTTGGGAAGTCAATTTAGCAATGCTTTTGTCACGCTCTTGTTTTTTCTCTTCTTGTTCCTTAAACATTCCCAAGTGTGGAAGTGATACATAATCTTCGCTTGTGTACCAATCTTGGTTATTTTTTGTCATCTCATTAAGCACCCTTGATGCTTCTACGAATGGTTGCTTAAGTATGCCACCCGAACAAGATGATCAAACAATCCTTTATTTAGAACATCAAGACTTTGGTAAAAGTATTGTAACAATAGCTTATCAGGAAAACCATGTTTTCGGCATAATAACAACACTCTCTTAAAATGTAATCATGCTTTATGTACGGGTTCTCCATTCAATATTTCATAATTCTGAATATCTTTCCTTAATTTCATTACTTTATACAGAGGAAAGAATCTTTCAAGGAAAGCTTCAATCAATTCTTCCCATGAGGTAATACACTTTCTTGTCAACTCAATCAACCACCTGTCGATTCCCCTATTCAAGAAAAATGGAATAACCTCAACCACATTGACTCTTTTGAAATACTATCAGCCAAAAAGGGTTGCACACATTCAAAAACTTGTGGAGGTGATCATTAGGGTCTTCATGTTCAAAACCCCAAAATAATCCTCCCAATTTAATAAGCTCCAACATGGACTAGGTTACGACATGGACTTGGTTACGACAAATGTGATCTCCTTATGTACCGGTGGTAACCGAATTTCTCCAACTTCATTAGTGATATGAGAAATCACCGCTTCTTCCTTTATAATTTCATTATCTTATTAATGGTGACTAGATACGCCACCACTATATATATTCATTGTTTAACCTAACAAAAGAACACAATAAGAGGTTCAAGCCTAAGTTTCTTCACCTACAAAATAAATTAGTATTCAAATTACTTCTCAAATTGAATTTCTAGCTACCATTCCCAAGTACCGGCGCCACTTTATTAAATGCTTAAACTACTTCTCACAACTAATCAAAAGAGTAGGCGTTTGATGTCAATTAAAATACACAACTAAGAGTGAGGGTCGAATACCAAAAGGAATGGTGTGATGTTAAGGATTCCATTAGGGGCTTAAATCACAACTAATCTCAATGTATTAAAGAGGGCAAATAAGTGGATGATTCAACAATATTTACCAACACAAATTAAGGCTCACAATTGTAACAATCTCTAATTAAGCAATCAAAGGTTCACAAATTTTGTAAACTCAAGGGGTGTGGGAAATTGAACATTGATATCACTAGGGGTAATATTGAATTTCTCAATAAAAATAAATAATCATGGATAGGTTGGGTCATCTTTAATAGTGTTATTATTTTTCTGATCTAATTGTCACGCCTCGAGCCTACAACCAGGACGCGACTGTCATTCGAGAACAATTGTTGGCCCCAAGAGAACCCTTGTCCTGGCTTAATCTTAGCGGAAGACTTACTCATAAATAAGATGAACTCAAAATCACAACTTTATTCAATGTCTCAAAGAAACACTCAGAATATTTTAGAAATAAATATTCAATAAGCCAAAGAGGCAACTCAAGTCCCAGCATAAACAACTGTAAATGAAAAGACTCATGAACTATGTCTATCTATCTATAAAGTCTCTAATACTATTAGGGATGTCAGGACAAGAACTCCGATCATCTAACAACTGAAATAACTAAAAGTAAATAAGGGATCTTCCGAAAGATAAGAGGCTCACTAACAACTCTGGAACTTAATTGGATCAATGAAGCGTTGTATGCTGATCCTGGTTACCTATATCTGCATCATAAAAGTTGCAGGACAAATGGCATTAGTACATGGAATGTACGAGCATGTGAGGGGAAATCTAGAACATGACATAAGCTTGAACTGGAATTGAAGAAACAACTTACCTCATCTCAACTCAACTCATTTTAATATAAAATTAATAACAATAATTTGATATAAAGAAAAGCGTTTTAAACAGTAGATAGCAACTCACTGTATTGAAAAATACAATATATATCAGTTTGTATGTAAAAATACAAGATAAACTCTGTTTGGGAGATTCTCTAATCGACAACCATCACTATGAGCTATGTGATGATACAACGTCTCGTCCATGCTGCCAGAACTGTCCTATACCTTACCGGGGTATTGAACTCCTCAACTAAGTGGATCCACTAGTCTATGCTAAAAAGCAATAAGGAATCATCTAAAAAGTATGACCCTTTCTACCCACGTTGGCAACATGGTTTATAGGGATTGTGAGTTGTTAGAACTCTCTCCCATATCGGTGCTCAATACTAATCCCAAAATATATCTTAGCTCATATGTTTTAAATAAAACATTTCCTCTTCCTCAACTTTGAGATTATTACTCAAAAGGTTTCTCTTAAAAGAGATAGTACTCAAAACTACTCATGAACTATTTTTGAAATCAGTGTTTCCTCTTTTCTTAAATGTAAAAACATTTCTCTTGGGAATACTTAGTTTCCATATATAATTTTAAAGAAAATGAAGTCAAATCTACTCTTCCTTTAACTCAAATGCTCATGTCTTAATTTTTTTTAAGAGATTGTAAAAAGACTTTTTAAAATAACTCGAAGAACTCTCAAGACTTGACTCTTAGCTCTACCTGGAATTTGAATTATTAATTTAAGGTTATGATTCATGTTATGAATGATTTTTATATGTTTAAAAGTAGTTTAGAGTAGTTAGAATCAAAGGGGGGTAAAGGTACCCTTTGAAAGAACTCAGACGGGCTAATCGACGGAGAATGGGTGGGGGCACGCGATCCTGGTGCAATGACTGGTGCAGGGCACCAGCCCCTATCCTATAGAAACCCTCTGTTGGCGCGTTGGTGGGGTGGCGTGCCAACCCTTGCCCATAAAGCCTCGACGAATTTCTTTTCTCATTTTCTGACCCTAATTCACCTAGATTCGAATACCCAACTTAAGTACACGATAATCTACTCAAAACCACCCTCAAATCACTAACTTTTATATCAAGAACTCATCAAAATCCCAACAATCAAGATTATGAATGGAATTTCATGAAAACTCATAAAGTACTCAAATCCTATAACTTTGAGAACAAAATTTCATTAAAATAGCATGATTGGAATGTGGGTGAAAGAATCCAACACTATGAGAACTCACATACCTCTTAGGGATCAAACCCTTGTCAAAACAACCTTCGGTGAACGCCTTGAATCTTCCCTCCTTTCTCTTATTTTCTCTTCTTAAACTCTTTTCTAAAACCCTATGAGTGAATTAGGATTATGAAACTGAACCAAATCAGTTTATACCCCTAAAACCTTACTAAAAATAAATTAATCTAATTGGGTAAGGAAAAGACTAAAATACCCCTCATATTTTTGGGTAACTTTCCTTATTTGGACAACCTGACTTCAAACTGGCATATCTCCTTCATACGAGCAGGAATTTTTGCAAACTCCATGGCGCTGGGAAGAGAATTCCAAGACATTTCATTTGATATCTTTTGGGCCACATAATTTATCATGTACTGAAAGTTATGGTCGTTTGAAATTGATCCAAAACTCACAACTTAAGCATAACTTGAAAGTTTTCAAATTAGCTTCTTTCCAAATTAGTTCTTTCTAATTGTAGCTCTTTCTAAAGTGGGATGTTACAATATCTCCCCATTGCGAAGTTTCGTCCTCGAATGAGATCACTCTAAAGTAGAACTAAGGGTGGAAGCATCTTACACCCAAATCAATCATTAAACATACAAATTAACACAACATTTCAACTTTAAAAGTACTAAGAAAAGAATTAGTACCTTCATTGGGAGTATCTCTGGGTTCAAAGAGATGTGGATATCTCTTCTTCTTATCCTCCTCAGCCTCCCAAGTTGCTTCCTCAACAAACTGATTCCTCAATAAGACCTTTGTTGATGCTACCTCCTTGGTCCTCAACATGCGAACCTGACGATCTATAATCTGAATGGGAATCTCCTTACAAGATAGGTTTTCCTTAATACCAATATTTTCAGTTGGTATAGTATGTGAAGGATCGTCCATACACTTCTTCAATATTGAAATGTGGAATAACGAATGGACCGCTGCTAATTCTAACGGTAGCTCCAACTCATAGGGTACATTACCAATCCTTTTGGATATCCTGTCAGGACCAATATACTGGGACTGAGTTTCCCCTTCTTGCCAAACCTCATAACACCATTCATAGGTGAAACCTTCATGTAAACCCAATCATCCTCCTCAAACTCCAAGTTTCTTCTCCTAACATCTGTATAGGATTTCTGACGACTCTATGTTGTTTTCAACCTCTCTTGAATAATTTTCACTTTCTCCATAACTTGATGATCCAAGTTTGGTCCTATCAATAAATATTCGCCAACCTCAAACCATCCAATAGGAGATCTACATCTTCTCCCATAAAGATCCTCATAAAGAGCCATCTGGATGCTAGAATAATAATTATTGTTGTAATAAAAATCTATGAGAGGTAAGTGATCATCCCAATTACCCTTGAAATCGATCAAACACGCTCTCAACATATCCTCTAAATTATGAATTTTGTGCTCTGCTTGACCATCTATCTGAGGATGAAAAGCAGTACTAAGGTTCACCTTCGAACCTAAACCTTTCGGGAAAGACCTCTAGAATTATACAGTGAAAATTGTGCACCTCTTTATGAAATAATTGACACCGGAACTCCATGAAGTCTGACTAATTCTGGAATATATAACTTAGCATAATCCTCTACTGTAAAAGTAGTCTTTACCGGTAAGAAATGGGCTGATTTAGTTATTCGATCTACAATCACCAAAATCAAATCATGCTGCTTGCGAGACCGCGGTAAACCAGTTATAAAATCCATATTGATCATCTCCCACTTCCATTTCAGAAGGTCTATGTTCTGAGCCATACCACCGGACCTTTTGTTCTCTACCTTGACTTCGTTGACAATTCGGGCAGTTAACATGTAACGACCCAGGCCTATACCTTGGAAGTTACACGGCGTACTTGACCCCGAAGGGGTCTCGTACAAGCCTCTTAGCATTCATAACATTCGATACATAGAAATAGTGCGAAATTTAAAACTTTTCTTTTAAAAATCCAACAATCAAAAACTTTTAAAAAAAAGCGGGAGTCTATTGTCTCACATGGCTATCTAAAACAACATCTTGAAAACTAGAGTAGAGACATGGCCCTTTACAATCGAAAGACTAATAAATGTCTATTACATGAAAGAAAAAGAAACTTCTAAACACTTGTCCTTGATCTATGAGGACATACAACTTAGCCTTGGAGACTCTCAAATCCAAGCTCAAACTAGAGAATATTAAATTGAGTACCAATTCCTACATTTCATAAAGGTAAAGAATATGGGTTAGCACAATTAAGTACTAAGTATGATATCCGTGCAAAAACCATGCTCAAACATACATTTTATATGAAAGTCATGCATTTATGCCATTTTGAGAAAACTTCATGAACATAATCATAAGTGGCATAATATTCAAGAATAACCAACATACAAGTCATTTCATCACAATAGAGACATAATCAACATATAAGCCATTACCTTCACATTAAGCCTTCACCTCAAGTAACCCTCAACCTATACCTTGTGCAATGTATGGATAGCATCCCATACCACCATCCACACTAAAGTACCACCTTAAGGTCACCAAAAGTGAACTTACCATTCAACCTTTCCATCCTTACACAATACTCACACGTAAAAGACAAAAACATTACATAAGTCATATCATCACATTAGGACCATTATCTAGGGCAACTCTAAGTCATACTTGTGCAATGTAAGAGTAGCATCTCATACAACTACTCACACTAAGTACTCCTTTGAAGTCATCATAGACAAGGCACATTCATACTCAATAAGTCATGACAAGGAAGTAACTCATAATACAATCCAAGTATAGCATCCATTATCACATTACATACATAAGTCAACATTCCCCATTAACTTCATTAAGAACACCTTCATTCATTAGACGTTAAACCAACATTTTCATTAACATGATAATAAAATCCCATTCATTTCATTTAACATTATAAAGGAACACACCATAACCCCTCTTAAAGCCTACTTGTGCAATGCATGGATAACGTCTGATACCACCACCCACACTAAGTAGTACATTCTTGAGAAGACGTAGTTCATTAACATTCTTTGTGGGGGTAAGCCTTAACCGATATAGACCATGTGAGCTTGACATGGAATCCAGATGTCACCCTCACCGGATAAGTGATTCCTACTTGCCTAAGGTAGGACTATTGCTTTTAGGTTAAGTGGATCCACTAGCTAGACCTATGTGGGCACATATTTATGGGATAAGGAGTTTGCTACTGGATACCCCGCCTCAACTCATGTATGGGCATCCATCTCAAGAGATTGTTACTAGATACCCCACCTCAACTTATGTATGAGTATCCATCTCAATCAATATCCACTCGATGCTTGGCATTATTCCCCATGGAGTATTTGACATTCATTACTTTCATTCATTATTATGGGATAAGAGATTGCTACTAGATACCCCGCCTGAACTCACGTATGAGTATCCATCTCAAACCCATCATTCATTCATTGGATAGCTCATAGATTTAAAGATGAGAATAGCCTTTCAACTAAGAATCCCATAATGTGAGAAAGCCCTCTCACAAAATGTCATTATCATTCATTATAGTACAATTGAGAATAGCCTTTCAATCAACATATTCATTAGCATAATCATAGAAACTTCATTCATTAGTCATTCATGAGTGTGTGTATGTGAGAATAACCTTTCATATATAGCCTCAATATTCATAGGTGTTAATTGATAAATAACATTCAATCATAACACAATTACATTCTAAACATGATCATAATACATTCATTGAGATCACACACATATATACTTCACATCATAATCATACATAATCCTTTATGAAATTTCCCCCTTAGGGCTATGAACCAAGATCAACTCATAAATATAGGATACTATAATACATAAGGAAATTGACATGATTCGATAACTAATCCAATATAAAACATCAATAATTCAACATACTTGCATAATCAATCAATTCCCACTCACAAATCACAATTTAGGAATTTGGGGGAAAACATGGGTTCTAGAAAGAAATCATCTTAATTCAACTTTAAATCCACAATTCATTCATAATTCAATGCAATAATTCCTTTGAAAATCGTTTGGAATCGAATCCATGCCAAGTTTGAAAACTAGGGTTTCAGGGGAAACATTGGAGACTTGAAATGAACTTTGAAATTGGCTCCTTGAAAGAAATTAAGTCAAGGATGAAGACTACAATACCTTTTATAGAAGAATCCCATGAAAATTCCTTGAAAAACTTGAAGTCTTGACCTTGGAAGATTGAAGTCTTCACCTCCAATGAAGGTTTCTAGACAGAACTTTTAAGAAGAGAGGTTTCTAACTTTGGGGTGTTTTGAAATAATGAATTGGAAAATAGAGTTTAATACTCTTAAAATACCTTAAATAACCAATTAAAACTGTCTGTCAACTTTATAAATCATAAAAGCAATTTACCAAATAGCTCTCACCTGGGCCGAATTAAGACAACACACACAGGTGCCATCCATGAAACCCCACCCCCGGACCGTGCTGTCCTTTTGTGGTTCGTGGTTGTGGCTCATATTTTTGGGGCTTGACCCACGGAACAGGTCCACGAGTCGTGGTTGGACCTACGGGGAATGGTCCCCCTTCGTAGGTCACCATATTTTTGGCAGCATTCTAGTTTCCTTGGGGTCTTTGCGGTTAGGCTAAGGGTCCTCCTTAAGGACCCCTAAGGTGGTCCTTGGGGAGTCATACCTTGACGTTTAACCCCTAAACCCCTCAACCATATCTCGGGACAACATTTTACACCCTCAAACCTCACATCAACTCAAAGACACACTAGTTAGGCTCTAGTTTCAATTATTCGTTTTACGGGTCGTTATATTATCCCCCATTCATAAACATTCATCCTCGAACGACACTTAAAACATATTAAAGGGTTAACGACTCAAGACTAGCTGCCCATCATGCATGAAACATCATAAACAAATGCACAAAAATAGGCGGAAACATCAACTTCACATCAATGAGCTTAATGCAACACAAGAAAGTAGGAACTACATCTACAAACTCATTACGCAACATAACTTCAATATTTTTCATTCCACTGGAGGATCTACCTTCTCCAACTCATATCATGCTCATCACAACATCATTAAGAACATTATGCAATTTCTTCATAAAAGCACATTAGGCATGTTCAACAATTAACCTCATGAACCATATAGACAACTCATACTAAATGCACATTAACATGAGGAACATAATTCATAGAAACTCATTTTCTCATTTAAAGATAAACTCATCAAGAACATGCATAACATAAGGAGACCATGAAAACTCATAATCACACATGACTCCAAAACATGAAACAAGTTACAAGGAACTCTTTGTCTTAGGCTTGAATAGGCATAGAAAGAAAGAGAATGAGGACATCGGGACTTCTCATCAAACTTACTATTCAACATACTATCCCCCACTTAGGGGTAAGCCTAAATAAGGCTACCATGAAAAACAACATAAGGACCTCAACACAACATTCACCACTTATAAGAAAGCATCAACATACCGATACTTTTATACTAGGAAGGTCCTCATTAAGCAACTCTTGCTCACAAACAACCTTACCAACACCACTCAAGGTCTCATATGGGTCTACCACATCGGGTTAAAACTCCTCAAACCCACTACACCTCTTAAGGTGAAATTATCAAGCAAGCCTAACTCATGAACATCAAGGACAGTCAATGACTTTACCATCGAAACACATTATCCCCCACTTAGGGAGTAAGCCTATACAGTCTCTTTTAAACTTCGCTTCTTTCCATTCTAAGGTCAGAGCAAATCATCACTAAACCCTCACACTCATCACACAAGATGATTCAAAACCGAGGTCAATTACACTTCTATCCTTTTTAGAGAAGTCTACTCACTCAACCCATCAAAACATTCTTAAAACACCTCATTCATCAAACCTTTTAACATTCCTCAAAACTCATCATCACTTTCTATCATCAACACACATAACCGTAAAGCAACCCATTCACACTAAAGAGAACATTACAATCTATCACCTCAAGTCCAACAAGTCATATAGCCATAATTGACATCAACACTCACCTTTTTCTCCCTAAATCCTTGTAGCATTAGCCCTTCCAGTAGTCACATCTTCACCATCGGATAAGGAATAAGAGAAAAAACTTATGGCATCAAATTCTATGGCACGACTTCAAGAATAAGGAAAGAAGTGTAACTTCCTAATGTCCTATAGACTCTCGCTCATAGATGTGTCGTGACTCACACCGATGAATAAGACTCTACTTGACGTGTCTTGTGAGACATCAATCCTAAAAACCATTTCCAAAATCTTATGCTCTGATACCAAGTTTGTAACGACCCGAGCCTATACCCTGGAAGTGACACAGCCTACTTGACCCGAAGGGGTCTCGTACAAGCCTCTTAGCATTCATAACATCCGATACATAGAAATAGTGCGAAATCTAAAACATTTCTTTTAAAAATCCAACAATCAAAAACATTAAAACAATCGGAAGTTTATAGTCTCATATGGTCATCTAAAACAACATCTTGAAAACTAGAGTAGGGACACAGACCTTTACAATCGAAAGACTAACAAATGTCTATTACATGAAAGAAAAGGAACTTCTAAACACTTATCCTTGATCTATGAGGACACACCACTTAGCCTTGGAGAATCTCAAATCCAAGCTCAAACTAGAGAATATCAAATTGAGTACCAATCCCTACACTTCATAAAGGTAAAGAATATGGGTTAGAACAATTAAGTACTAAGTATGATAGCCATGCAAAAACCTTACTCAAACGGACATTTTATTTGAAAGTCATGCATTTATGCCATTTTCAGAAAACTTCATGAACATAGGCATAAGAGGCATAATATTCAAGAATAACTAGCATACAAGTCATTTCATCAAAATAGATACATAATCAACATATAAGCCATTACATTCACATTAAGCCTTCACCTCAAGTAACCCTCAAGCTATACCTTGTGCAATGTATGGATAGCATCCCATACCACCATCCATACTAAAAGTACCACCTTACGGTCACCAAAAGTGAACCTACCATTCAACCTTTCCATCCTTACACAATACTCACACATAAAAGACGTAAACATTACATAAGTCATATCATCATATTAGGACCATTATCTGGGGAAACTCTAAGTCATACTTGTGCAATATATGAGTAGCATCCCATACTACTACTCACAATGAGTATCATCACATTAAAACCATGCTTTCCTTTCGTGGTTCGTGGTTGTGGCTCATACTTTGGGGGCTTGACCAATGAAATAGGTCCACAAATCATAGTTGGACCTACGGGGCGTGGTCCCCCTCTGTAGGTCACCACATTTTTGGCAGCATTCTAGTTCCCTTGGGGTCTTGGGGGTTAGGCTAAGGTCCTCCTCAAGGACCCCTAGGGTGGTCCTTGGGGAGTCGTACCTTGACGTATAACCCCTAAACCCCTCAACCATAGCTCGGGTCAACATTTTACACCCTCAAACCTCATATCAACTCAAAGACACATTAGTTAGTATCTAGTTTCACTTATTCGTTTTATGGGTCGTGACATATGAACTCTACAATACCTCTCTTCTACTCCACCAATAGACTTCTATCAGGTCACGATACATCTTTGTGTAGCCCGGATGGACAGACTATCTGGAGGTATGAGCTTCCTCCATGATCCTCTCTTGAAGTTCATCAACCCTTGGCACACACAATCTACATTGATACCTCAATACACGATCTCCCCCTTGTTCAAAAGCCATCACTTTCTACTTATGAACATTTGCCTTTAACTAAAGCACAATAGGATCTTGGTCTTTTTTCTCTTTCACTTTGGACATTAGTGATGATTCAGCCCCTTTCATCACCATAATTCCACCTTCATTGGAATCCATTAATCAGACTCCTAATCGTGCAAGTGTGTGCACATATTTTGCTAACTCTTTCTTGTCCTCCTCAACATGGGTGGTTGTCACGACCCGAGAGCACCCTTTAGTCATAACACGGTGTACTTGACCCCAAAGGGGTCGCATACAAGACCTTAGCATTATCATATCATAAGATCGTAGAAAAGTAGGGAGAATTTAAAACTTTCTTTAAAACATAATATCAAAAACATTTCATAAAAGCGGAAGTCTTTCTAACATCTTTGTCTCAAACCATCTATGAATAACATGAATAAAAGTCTTGGGACGTAGCCCACATAAAGTCTAAAACATAAGAAAAGACATAAACGAAACATAAGGGGTTTCTCCTCGAAGCTATGAAAAGTCACCAATCTTCAATCTTCTTGCACTTAGGAACCTAGCCTCCAAGCAACTCAATATCCCAACACCCTACATTTGATTAGAATGTAGGCAATATGAGTTAGTAAAAAATGTACCAAGTATGAAAGCTAACATACCAACATAAAACATCTCAAAGGGGTTAGTCAACATAAGACATAATCATAAGAGACAATAACATAAACTCCAACATAAGCATCATATCATAACAATTCAACATAAAACGTACATAAGTTCATACTTCAACCCTTAGTATTTCATATTCAAGTGAACTACTTCACAAGCCACCTCCAAGCATACTTGTGCAAGGCCAAGATAGCGTCCCATAACTATCTAAGCCAAGTACCTTCTCTTTGGTCATTCTTGGTCATAGTCCACCTTCATAGTTAAGACCTAGGTTTTCATGACATAAGATGACTAAACTCCTAAGTAACCTCAAGGCACACTTGTGCAATATATGTGGGGCATCCCATAATACCACACACACTAAGCATATCTTGAAGCCACCCTATTCATATTTACTATTTCTAGGTGTCACTATAGACCTACTTCATATTGGCAAGGAACTTATCAACTTAAGTCAATCATATCATGGAAAGCAACTATAGAAACAATCCAAGCTAGGCCTACATCATATAAGATGACACTTCATCAGTAGCTTCAAGTCATACTTGTGCCATGTATGAATGGCATCCCATACTACCACTCACACTAAGTACTCTTTTAGGATAGCTTACTCAATGCTAATTATTTATCATTCTAGACTATCAAAGAATAGCATACTATCATGCTAGACCTAACCACCATGGAAAACATACTATCATACAATCCAAGATATCAAAGGAAGGATACAAGGATACAAACCTAGACACCATGCAACCATTAAATAAGATGCAAGCTATCCTTAGGGGAGTGTGAATCCTCAACCCTAAGCTATCCTTAGGAGAATATGATGTCTCAATCCTAAGCTACCATGAAATGGTGTTGGCCTAGCCAAGTCAAAGTACTAGCTACCCATAGGAGAGTATAGCTCCTCAATCCTACGCTACCATGCCTATACTAATGCAAGCTACCATGAAAAGCATCCTACCAATGCTTGTTCAGGCTAACCATAGGAGAGCTTAATTTCTCAATCCCAAGCTACCATGGGATATACCATCCCAAGCTATATAATTCAACTATCCACGAAGGAATCATAAGACTCAACCTCAAGATATTCTATTCTAATGAGCACAATCAACATACTAGTCTAGATCACAATACACATCATTCATAAGCCTTAATCATAGAAAATTGTAAGCATAATTCATCATAGAGTCCCAATTCTAATCATTCAATTCATATTCTATCATACATACATAAGCCTAGTTCAATTCATGATTTCATATTCCCATTCTTGGATAAGTTCTATACATGGTGATAACTCTAGAAAATCTATCAAGAACCATCAATTTCTCATCAAAAGATCTAAACCCACATACTTAAAAAATTAGGGTTAGACAAGGAATTCACATAAATTCTTCATAATATCATGAATCAGTACTAAATTAATCATATATGAGTAGTATCCAACACGTTGGTATCATACCCACCTAAAACCCATACATTGGAAGTAACCCTAGCTTAGATTGGGGTTCTTCTTCACAAATCTTGGGGGTTTATAGGATACTCTATGGGTGGAAGAACCCATAGACGAAAATCTAAACATACCTTAAACAAAGCCCCAACACAAGCCTTAAGAAATAGAACCTTGGATCTTGACCTTAGCTTCAACCCTAGCTTCTTCTTCAATGGAGGTTCTTCTTACAGAGAGAAATATTTGAGAGAGGAGTGATTTGGGTTTTTGAATTGAGTCTAATGTAAAGTGACTTAAACTTGGGGTCTAAGGACTTAAAATAGTCTATATATGTGAATAAAATACATACAAAATGACCCCCAGTTAAACCTAGTCGAATAGGATTTTACCCAAATGTCCCTTACTTGGCAGCCCCGTCCCAGGCACCACGACCACTTGGACGGTCCGTGAAGGGAACCAAGGTGTGTGGTGGTTCCCTTGGTCCCTTGACCAGTAGCTCCCCCAACTTTCCAAGACCCTAAAACACCCTAAAACACTAAGGCACCTTCACAGACACTTTGATGGGACGTGGTCAAGCCAACGGCTCGTGAAGTGCCTCGTGAACTTGGGGCAGTGTCTTGGCCTCTTGGCCTGGCCTCCCAATTGTATAAGGCATCTCCAAGTACCCCTTCACGGACCGTGGTCCACAAGACTGGTCATGAAGGTGGTAGTGAACCCTTGGGTAGTAGCTGCCAAGTTTGGGCAGCCTTGGCCCTTAGGCTTAGGCCTGCCCTTTGGTCTTGGTAGTTGCCTTTCCCATGCACAACCAAACTTTTAAAGGTCATCTAGGCTATTAGGTCTAATACATATCTTGATGTTCAACCATTAAACTCCTCATTCTAAACAGATAAAGTCTTATCTACAACTCTATTTACCATATATCAAGTCTTAGAACCCTAGCTTATGGCTCTAGTTTGGTCTACTAGTTTCCGGGGTATCACAGTGGTACTACCCATAGACAACCTGCTCAAAGAATTAGCAACAACATTAGCCTTACCTGGATGATAGAGAATACTCATGTCAAAATCCTTGAGTAACTCCAACCACCTCCTCTGTCTTAGATTAAGCTGTTTCTGATTGAACACATACCGAAGACTCTTGTTATCGGTGAACACATTTATATGGATACAATAAAGATAGTGACACCATATTTTCAAAGCAAACACTACACCACACAACTCTAAATCATGGGTTGGGTAATTCCTCTCGTGAACCTTAAGTTGTCTGAAGGAATAATCTTTAACTTTCCCATCCTACATAAACACACAACCCAGTCCAATTCTGGACGTATCACAATATACCACGAAACCTTGCGTACCTTCTGGTAACGTCCATACTAAGGCAGTAGTCAACCTAGTTTTCAATTCCTAAAAGCTTTTCTCAAAAGCTTCAGACCATTGAAACTTAATTGTTTTCTGAGTCAACTTAGTCAATGGGGATGAAATAGATGAAAACTCCTCAACAAATCTTCTTTAATAACCAGCCAATCCCAATAAGCTCCAAATATTAGTTAGCGATGTGGGTCTTGATATACCGTGAGTTTACGATATTTTTGATGCATTTTATTTCACAAACTCTAAGTGAAACGCATCAAAAATGCCATAAACTCGTGGTATATCAACACCCTCAACTTTAACTGGTTGTTTGTCCTCAAGTGACACACTAAAACTGTAAAAGACACTCATGTAGAAGAAAACATACAAACTCGAGTAACCACGTGGCTTTCTCAATCAATTCCATCACTTAGTGAAAATCTTTTCTTCTAGACTCAACAAGCTAACTCATATGGATCAACATATGACATAGGCAGACCAATAGACATCACAACATACACTTTTCAACAATCATCAAGGTACAAACTCTCCAACAATGTAACTGGTGCCCTCACTTCAAAAGAAATCCTTTTTCACACAATAAATCTGAATTTCTTAGTTTAGGATTTATTCAACACTCACACTCATAAGTGACTTCAAATACAGTTAGTGCTCAATACCATAGGCTTGCCCTTATTTTCACTACACAAACTCTCCAAACCAGTCCCTAGGATCACTACAGGACTTTATTAGCTTTTAACGTAGGCTCAGTGTAAGGTAGGGTACATTTCGGTACTTTTAGTGACTTTTCTGCCCTCCTTGACTTTACATTGGCTATTTACCTCTTTTCTCAACCAATTCCAGCTTTTTTTATTTTGTGCTCTTTTCCTTGACTTTTACATTCTTCAGCACAAATGTGACTTGACTTTTTCATTCTCCTTTTTCCACTTTTTCTTCTTGTTTTTCTTCTTTTCTCATTCTTTTCCGGCATCTTTTTCATTCCTTTTATTCCTTTAGAATTCAGTCACATCTTTCTCTATCCTTTTCATTCTTTTACACACAACTCTTTTCATACCCTTTTCTTTTGGTTTCCTTTTTCATAGCCAACCTCAACTTATATATTTTATATGATTTAAAGTGCATAATATTCAAGGTCAGATCAGGGCCAAGATTAAGGTAACTTTTGAATTAGCCACCCTCAACTTAGTCTTTTGGCCTACGTCAAGGTGCACATGTCCAAGGAGGGACCAGGGCCAAAACATTTTTTTAGGGAAGGTGAGTTAGGTGTATTGAAAGAAGTGGTATTCGTTATGCTCAAATATTTGGATCAAAGGGAGCATTTATTTCTTTTGGTTGACTCTTAGGCTTAAGTGGACTTATTTGACCAAGGGCCTATGATCATTTCCCAACTTCTATCCTAGACTATCTTAGCAGGACCAATAAGGCAAGTTCTAGATTTGCACATATTGCATGACCATACAAAATCTACTCACACACTCTTGGCACCTTTTTTCATTATCAGATTATTGAATCACCCAGTTCAAGTTTTTTAGCTTATTTTATGCTATCATACCGGTTCCTTATCATGTCACATGAAGATCCAACACATTTAACTTATTAAACCCATAGATCTAGCACATTTCAAAATTTTGGACAAGAATCAATTTTATGCTCTTATGCCATCATGCTTTCATTGTTCTACTTACTTCTACACATACAATCCTAAACATGCCGGTTCAACATAAAAGTAAATCAGTCCCTTGGGGAAAAAGAACACAGGCAAGAAAACCCCAAGGGAGGGTTATGGGCAAGAAAAGCCCAAGGAAGGGTTATGAGTTGGGTTACTCAAACTTCACCCTATCACTCACAACCCATTTACCCCATCCCCACAAAAATATGGTGCAATTATCTTCAATAAACAAAATAAAAAAGTTAAGCATAGGGTGAAGCAAACCTGTGGTGCATATGCGCCGAAGACCCATAAAGAAGCGGGTGTGTTTGATTTCCCAGAACCCGCTGGATCAATACTAGGGACACCATCAATAGCTCCCTCACCAACAATAGGAGCACCCTCAGTAGCGCCCCTCAAACCTGATGGGCCAACACCAATATCATAGGCCCGTTTGTGCGGCATCTCCTCATCAATGATAGACTGCCTCTGGACTGCCTCCAACTGTTGGCGCTTCCTCTTCCTCACTCATCGAGCCTTCTCAGTGTCAAAAGTGTGATCGGAGGAATGGTGGCGCTTCCCAACCGCATTGGAATGGTCCGGTGGTGGCATAGTATCACCAATAAGTGCACACATCACCATCTCATCCTCCACAACCTCAGGTCTGAAATGACCCAAAAAGTTCTTAAAAATGTGCTTCGGAAGTTACCGGAACTTGTTTAGCTATGAAAAAAAAAATCCGTTTCGTTTTTCAAAAATCCGACTTCATATTCTTGTTTAGGGGGTCAAATTGAGTGGGAAATGGGTCTAACCCAAATTTTAGAGGAACTGTATCAAAATCCGAAATTTCCAAGTGAAGCCTTTTTCGAGGGTCTACTTTGGAGGGTCATATCTCCTAGTACACAAATTATTGGGTGGCCAATAACATATACATGGAAAGCCCTTTTAGTGAGCTACCTAACGCACTTCGTTTCACCTCATTCGGAGTTCAGACGAAGAAGTTATACCCATTTTCGTAAAATCTGTCCGGCAGGAAAGGCAATTTCCAGTGAGCGTTTTTACTGTTCACCCGCCTCATTTTTTTTTCTAAGTGTTGGACCATTTTTTTCCAAAGGG